>JALLAU010000470.1:0-15096 GCA_036939495.1 Thalassiosira hispida | reverse complement strand
TGGGCGGGTAAGTTTTCTATTTGTTTTTCGTCATATGTAAAGCATATCTATCAGAAACTGGGTTACATGGTTGGTGGCACACAGCTGTCGCAGGGAGTTATTTAGCATTGTCCCGGCAGCCATTTGTCCTGCCATCATAGTTGTGTAAAACTGGTGTGAAGCTGTGATATTGCTGCATATTGTGCTGGGCATTTGATATGCTCTCATTTTGATGTCATGACTTGATTGAATTCATTGCTGATGTTTTGTTCTCTCTTCTACACATGTACAGTGGCATGGGCGGTGGTGGCATGAAAGGAGGAATGGGAGGGTGAGTTTTCTGTGCTTCTTTTCGCGTCCATTATTGAAGATCTTGCTAATGTCTGTCTGCTGCTTTACTCTCGTCTCGCAGTGGAATGGGCGCCGGCAAAGGCGGTATGGGTGGTGGCAAAGGTGGCATGGGCGGAGGAGGCATGAAAGGAGGTATGGGAGGTGCACAAAAAAGCATGGGCGGGTAAGTTTTCTATTTGTTTTTCGTCATATGTAAAGCATATCTATCAGAGACTGGTTTACGTCAGAAACTGGTTTACATTGCCCTATCTGGCTATTTGAGGCACACGGCAACGTTTTGCTGGCCATGTGTCTTGCCATATTATGTTGCTTCTGTCATCACTTTGGGTTTTTTCAAGGGATTGTGGCTCTGTATTGCCATTCATTGATGCTCTGGCTAATTGATTTGCCACTTGTGAATAAAAAATCATTGATGGAAGGACGAAAGACAGAGTTTTGAAATCTTTCCTGGACTTTGTCTGCTTGGTGCGACAGGAGTCCCATGGGAGAACAGAAAAGATCAATCAGACATTGTCATTTGCTTTCTCACATCTCATTTTTTCATTGCACTTGTAGTGGCATGGGTGGAATGTCCCAAGGTGGCCCAATGGGTGGTGGAGGAATGGGTTCATCCTCAGGTGGCTATGGAGACGGTCCTGGAACCCCCAGAACGATGGGAGGATATGACTCTAACGACATGCATTCTTCAGGTGGTGGTTACTCTGCAGCAAGAAATGTTCAAAACGCTCTCAGCTCGCTTTCGGAGACTGCAGGCTCGCCAAGAACGTCAAGGTACGGCCAATCAGTTCAGGCTGGCACGAGGAACAAATCTCTTAGAGATGCTGGTGTTAAGGATCATCCTGGCTCTGCCCTTGGAGCCATTGCGTCTTCGTCACATCGTCGGATGAAGGAGATTGAACGCTATGTATATGAAGAGGACGATAGGCCATCTCCAAGATATTCAAATGATGGACCAAGAAGAATGGATCAGTTTAGCAGCGATTACGATAGCTCTAATAGAGATGGGTATGCACCCAGAGGTCCGAGGACGAACTACGACGAACCAAGAAGAATTGATCAGTTTAGCACTGATTATGATAGCTCGAATAGAGAGGGGTATCCATCCAGAGGTCGGAGGATGGACTACAATGAACCGACAGGAATGGATCAGTTTAGCAGCGATTACGATAGCTCTAATAGAGATGGGCATACATCTAGAGGTCAGAGGACGAACTACGATGAACCAGGGACAATGAACCAGTATGACAGTGAATACGATGACTTTGGTAGTGATGACAGGAATAGATCCAGAGGAGGAGGAAGAACGAACTACGAACCACCAAGAAGGGATGAGAGAACGAATCAGTTTGACAATGAATATGATAGCTACGATGGCGATGATGGGTATGCGCCCAGAGGAGAAAGAAGAAACCATGAACCAAGAAGTATGGATCGATATGATGATGATAACGATGGCCATGATAGCAATGACAGGTATTCTTCCAGAGGAAGGAGGGGAGAGTATGAACCAAGAGGAATGGACCAGGTCGACAGAGAATATGACAGATATGGAGGTGGTGAGAGGTATCCATCCAGAGGAGGGAGAAGAAGTATGGGAAGGGATAGGTTTCCAAATGAAGATGAATACGTTGACCCCATGTATGACAGTCCCCGTCCTCCTCCGTATCCTCAACGAGGAAGCCCAAGAGATGACATGTACGATAGCGGCCGTCCTCCTCGACGAGGAGGCCCAAGAGATGACATGCACGATAGTCGCCGCCCTCCCCCATATCCCCAACGAGGCGGGCCAAGAGAAGAAAATTTAGGCGGGGGCAGAAGTCGTCCGTTCGGTGTGAGTGTAGGTGGTTCAAACATCGTTTATGATTCTATGAATGGACCATTCGATGGAGGAAGGGGAAGGGACAGGGAAAATTATGGGTACAACAGACAAAATAGACAACAAAGGAAAGAGATTGTGCGGTCAAGGCGGGGCAATAGAGCGAAGCGCCCTCGTAGGGGCGAGGTCATTGATATTACCCCCAGAGGGAGGGAAGGTCGGCCGGGTTATGATCCCATGTACGATGATCCCTACTTTGAGCCTTATTGAATGTTTGTAAGCTTACGTAGGTATGCTTAACTGTTAATCTAATCTCAACTTAGCCATAACTTCTTCACTACACATTTCATGTGACAGATACATGATGTAGAAACAGAAGCTAGACTTGGCCATACCAGGCACCATGTCTCGTCATATAAGCTGTCCACTCAGTCGGCCCAACTACCCCCACCAATGTGTGATCTTCCTCGAGTGGGACGCCTCCCACCTTGAACCTGCCGTGGATACCTGCAGTAAACATAAACAGGCCGTCTCGCCTCTTCGCCAGGACAGAGCCCAAGATAGGGACCGCAACGATGTCTGGTATGATTATCAGCATGAAGTAACATACATGCTTTATCAATCACACAGAATATTACGAGTCCGTATCTGACGGAATGTTACTCATGCAATTCTAACATTGAAGCTCGGTAATGGACTATGGAAGAGTTCTTAGAAATCGATCACATCTGATGCTTTCTTTTCTTCGACCTCATCAGGAAGCTTCACGAAAACATCAAATAATGCAGGTTGTTGCAATTCCATCCCACTATTCAAATCAACAATGTAGCACCCCTGAACAGAAAACAAACCTGCCACTAACGCCACTAAACGTACATCAATTGTACAGCTCCCTCCTGAAGGTGGGACCTCTCCAACAGAGATAAAACTTGCCCCGCAAACAACGACGCCGGTCATGTCACTAAGACGCATTTGTATTTGCAGATTCATTGGTGAGCTCGAGTGATTCACAATAAGCAGTGATACTTTTTCTGGAACTGACAGTTTCATTGAAGATGGTGGATCAATTGGTTCAACAGTGACTGGCAGCGTTTCATCTAGGCTTCCGTCATTATTTCTTTGCCCCGACATGGATCGTTGTGCAGAAGCGGCAGCCACATCCACAGAGAGTCCACTTCTGTGCACAACAAAATTGGACTTGGCAGCATTATCACCTGCACCATTTCCTTGAGACACGAATGCTGTAGGTGGGCAAACTACCACTGACGAGTACACTTTACCCTGTTCCCCCATTGCCTTGTGATAAATCAGGACTGCCTGACCAAGGTCATCCCCACATGCTATTCCACGGAGTGCTGCCGCTTCTGATTCAGCCGTTACAGAAAATAAATATCTATAACACTCTCCTGGTTCTAACCGCCCGCATGAGTCATATAATTGAAGAGCGGACAACCGACCTCCCTTCTCACTTTGATTGTTCGTTTCAAGACACATCTGCTCTGCGACCAAACCTGTCGTGGCTTCAAATCCAACAGAACTAATAGTCACGGCACCTCCCCCGGCACCCTGCTTCTCCATAACATTTTCCACAGTGATTGAAACCAGGCAAGTGGAATCCCCACTACGTGTCACAGTTTCTGTAATTTTCAAGGGTACAGTGACATTGAATCTATAGAATTTCCGCAAACTCTTCGATCCATTGGAGATGTACCCAACTTCCACTCGCAATATATGTGGACCCACTTCTTCTAATCGACGCGAGACGATGGCATCAACTCCTCCTCTAGGGTCAACATCACAGGGTGTATTGTCAAGACGCGACGGTAGCACTATCCGACGTGAGGGTGTCTGCAATTGCGAACTGACTGTCAACCCTCGCACAGACAAATCCGAGGATGAGTTTAATACCCCGAGGTAAGCCGAGAATGTTTCCCCAACATGAATGACACCGAACGAATCAGGAAGTAAAAGAACGGATGATAATAAATGAGTCGGTGCTAGTGCCCCCGAAGACGGTTGACCGAGTTGCGGTGCCTGTAAGCGCATCACTTTCAGTGCCGGTATTGCCGAGGGCATCATATCGTCGATGGCGAGCGCTGTTGCGGAGGCAGTCTTTTTGTTGCCGCGACCACCATCCGAGGTAGAGGGATAAGAAGACATATTATTATTATGCTGTTGTTGCTTTCTTTTATCATCATGTTTGGGAGGAATCTGGAGGAATGCTAGATAAGAGTACAATACCCAATGTACCTTAAGTACTCTAACCGGCGCGCCGCCGACGAAGCCCAACAAACCTGTCCGTGAACAAACAACAACCCACAATCATCATCTTGCTTTGTCTTTCGTCGCGTCTACCGCATGCTTCTGGTGGTGGAAAATTAGCGCGTTGGCGAAGACTTCCGTTGGTTCCGCACCATGATGTTTGCCACAGTCGCAGAGCTTCTCTTCCTTCTATTTCTATTTGAAGAAGAATCTGCATTTGTTTTGGTACAAAATAATGACATCCATAGGAAACGGCCAACGCTGCCATCAGAACGTCATCGCTACGAGATCAGCAATCGCTTGCATCCGAGACGCAGGTTTGGTACATCAAGCAATAATGTTGGCCTTTTCGCGGTACCAAAAGCAAGGAACAATAACAATCGGACACCTCTGGCGAATCCTACACGAGAAAGAACAGTAGTTATCATGTACCACAAACCCGCAAATGTAATTACCTCTCATTCAAATGCCGACAAAATATCGGCAAGTACTTTGCAGGGTGATGATGGAGCTGGACGTCGGACTGTCTATGAAGACATTTTTAGCATGAAAGGGTTTACTCCTGGCAAAAGAGGAGATGCAAATGCAAGCTTTGAAGAAATTACAGGAATAAAATCCAAACTCCATGCCATTGGCAGGCTGGATGCTGACACGACAGGACTGCTACTTCTGACTAATGAGGGTGCTTTGGTTCATAAAATCACCAATCCCAATGCAAAGGATAACGATGAACTCTCAGCTGACCCTGTTCAGAAAACTTATGAGGCTGTTATCATGGGGTACCACTCTCTTTCTGAATCTGCTCAACAATCAACACCATCATCACAACACAACACCTCCACCACTTCACAAAGCGCGAATTATACTTATCCTCTCCAGACCCTTTTGGATGAAGGTGTGGCTCTATCTGCAAAGCATGGTGGGCAGACAAAGCCAGTTGATGATCTGAAGGTACTTTCGCATCCATCGCGCAGTACCACAAGTGTTTCAATAACCATATCAGAAGGAAAGAATAGACAAATTCGAAGGATGTTTCATGCAGTTGGATCAGGAGTAATGAAGTTGCATCGAGTAAGCGTTGGCAGATTGTCTTTACATGGCTTGTCACAGCAGAGGAGTGGAGGCGAGATGTCAGATGTCATAGATAGTGAGCTAAAAGAGGGCGAATGGAGATTATTGACAAGAAATGAAATTGAGGAAGGATTGGGCTGGAAATGTCGATATCTTGACGAGAATCATGATCACAAAAAGATAATCGGTAGTGTCAATGGTGGACGGAACAATCAGAAAAGGAGAAGGAAAACCATGTATAGAGGCACCAAAGGTAGAACATGATGTAGTAGAGATCGATAGTCTCTTTGAGCTGAAATGTAGTTTTGGCAGCCAAACAGACCTTCCGCGTCATACAATATGATTAATCAATTAAAGAGTCCCGACGTGCTTTGTCAAAGAATCCACTACGTCCTCTCAACCAGGACTTCATAAATGGTTAATTGTCTCTAATAAGTCATGCAAACAAAAGTTTATCTAACGATCTATCAATTTGCTTTCAGTCCCCCATCTCTATGAGCAATCAACAGTTGGTGTGCGGTCTTTCTTTCAAGTCAAAACCCCACTCTCTAAGTTTCTAATAATCAATACAAATGGCGATGCACGTGATACATGCATGCCATCAACCCTCTACAACTCGCACTCTAAGCTATGCCGAAGAAGCATTTCTCCTCTTCCTGTAGTAGAAGCAAAAGTAGCAGCATACCAACTCTGCCGCGACAATCGAGCCAAACATGATTCCAAATATTGCAGCATCACTCATTTTGGTATCTCGTATCTCATCCAATTCAGGGCACTGATCAGAGACGATATTGGTCCCCACCTCGCAACAAACTCGGTCGCGATAACTTTTGCCCGCAAGTTTGACATTTTTCCACATATCTAATGGGTACTCATCATATCCCGGGCAGGGACTAACAAACCCTTTGCTGCAATTCAATATACCTGTGAAGATGACTTCATCTATTTCGCTCTCGGTGGGAGGTCCTTGCTCGTCAGAAGTACCCAATATTAGATCCTCGGTGACATTTGTGGTAACATTTCCGTTTGTTATGTTCAAACTTATTTCTCCGTATTCTGGGGTGTCTATTAGATCCTCTGCCTCCTCTTGGGTCAGTTCCACTTCGGGAGGAATACAAATAGCCTCATTTCCTCCGGAGAGAAGACGCATAGACTGGGTCTCACAATAGGTCAGATTGATCCTTTGCTGCTCGCAGGTGGCATTGAACTTTGTCTCCTTAACATCGTTAACAATTTCGCTCATTGCTTCTACTGTCTCCTCCATTGTTCCCCCATAGAGATGTTGAGCAGCTTCAGCACTAATGTCCATTCCCACTGCCCCCATGAACCTTGGGGGTTCAACATCTCGATTATATACTAGCGCTGATACAGTATATCCAAGCTCTCCACTTGACGCAAATTTGTCTGGGAATGAATGATACAATGGAAACGTTGAGAGATGTAGAAAACAAGAACATCCAAGGCAGATTTTGGACAGAGCCCAGATTGAACAGTAATTTCGTGACTTACAGGGTGCAGACCAGTGCGTGTAGTTATAGAAGTATTGAGTTCCCATGGGAGTAGAGAATAATGACTGATAGCCGTTCGTCAAATTTGCTGGTGTCCGGGCACTGGTTGCAGTCGTCCAAAAACCATCAACGGCACAAGATATTTGCTTTGACACTTGGTTTACATTTGTATTCCCAAGGGAGTACAGAAAGGTGTGCACCCCAAAGTCTCCCATCGACTCAATTTCCATAACGTTTGAAGATACAGTTTCAACGATCTCCTCATCCGTGACTCCATCTGGCATGTTGTAATCTCCATCAGAAAAGAAAATGAAGGCAATATTCTCCAACTTGCACGACGAGGGAGGATTATGTGCCTTAATTTTCCTCAAACTATTTTTGATAATGTTGAAGGCAAAGTTGAATCCTGCAACCCAATTAGATCGTCCCTGCACTTCCATACCATTAATGCTCTCAATTATCCTTTCCTTGTGGGCAGAAGTTGCCTGCTGCCACATGAAAGGTTCCGATGATCCTGGCCGTCCAACCAATTTAGGCGCTTCGCCAAATCTAACAACTGCAATGCTCGCCCTTTCTGACAGTGTAGAGACTGTTGAGATCGCTGCTTTCTTCATGTAGGATAACTTTGTTTCGCCCGTCTTCTTGTTTATGGTTTCATTCATACTGCGGCTTGTGTCCATCAGAATGACGACTCTACGTTGTTTTGCCGAGTTAGAAATTGTGCTCGGCACCTACAGCAATAGAATATGGATGAGAAAACACATCAGAATCATTCATAACTACACATCCAAGTATTTGCAATGAAATACTCACAGATGCCTGATACCATGGCCTTGAACGGGGGTCGTAATCGCCACATTCGCGTGAATGACGAGCGGGAAATATACGGAATACGCCCGTCGAACTGAAAAATGATACACAATACATGATGATTATTGAGGCTCATCATTTGGTGTAACAATATAAAAGTCAAAGCACAGTACATACCTTCCGAAATACATTTGAGGGGCTGCCACGCCAATAGAGTTCCAGAACTGTTTATCATTGTTGTATTTTTGAACCATCCATCGTTGCGCAGAACGACTGTAACAAATAGCTTCAGTTACCTCATGATTTTGAGGGTTGCCATTAGGTCCCGTGGCCAAATTGGCAGGTAATCTAACGGTGGTAATTGAATCATCAAACAATCCGTTGCAACGATTCCCCGTTCCGCATTCTGATATCGCATAGCCGAATGTCTCGAACGAAGGACAAGACTGGGCGTTCGTGTACTCGGATTGGCACTCGTCATAGGATGATTGGTAGCATCCAAGTATGCTATTGCAGCGATTGGAGATGGAGGACTCTATTTCATTGCGTAATTCGATCACATCCGAGCTGAGCCGAGTGAAGCCAGCGATGAGCTCCTCCCTTGTAGCTACGCCAGTTTGGACGAGGCAGGCTGAGATGAAAAGCAATGATATCATTGATAGTAGGCACAACCCTCACCTGCAAATATGATGACTTTTCTGGTCCGTGTTATGTCGGCTGGAGTTGGAGTTACGAGAGTTACGAGTTACGATACCTTGGATGTGTGGTCTTGTGTGGTGGTCGGTGGTGTGGGATTAGACGGCCACAGTAAAGGTGTAAGTAGCCACCACCACCCACCAACCATCCATCCTCCTCGCGCTCCACTCGCTTCATTTTTTTCACCTCACTCGCTTTGCGTCTACAGTATGTCAATCAGATGAACGGCACGAACAACCTACACAAGAGAGAATCTGGAGGGACAAAGCCACTGGCGACTCCGTCTAGGACCCCACCTCGGAAGGGACTGGGGGGTGGTCATAGCAATGGTATCAGAAGCAACAGACACATGGGTGTCGCCGCCCCGTCACGATTGCAACATTCATCAAACAAACCACCAAATAATGTTCCCCTGATTGTGTTTCGAATCATCGTCATAGCCATCATTATTTTCTGCCTATTATGGGGATACCTCATACTAAAAATTGCATCGGAAATTAACGAACCTGGTGGAGGGCCCGTGACATCAATGTTGGCAAGACCTCGCATTAATGCCCCAGGTGGAAAAGCTAGCATAGGATGGATGATACGACAAAAAATGAATGCCATCGAGATGCAATTACAGTCGGTGCCGCTTTTAGATGTTTCGAACATGGACTCTCCCATTTTGGTCATCACAGCAAAGCGTGCTGATTACCTAGAAAGGACGTTGTGGAGAATATTTGAGAATCACCCTGCCCAACGTGCACAAAGAAATAATAATAATGGGGGCTATAATGGTGATCTACGGGGTACCAAAGGAAAATTTGATAGAATAGTAGGCGCCCCAATCATAATTACACAAGATGGAAAGAATGCAGAAGTTCAAAAGGTTATTGAAACCTATCGACAATTATTTGAGATGAAGCTTGGTGTACCACTTTGCCGCATCGAGCACCCTCCTGCTAATATCAAAAGCCAATTAGATTATGATGAATACGATTGGGCAGTGCCATACAAAAAACTTGCTGTGCATTATGGTTGGGCTCTTAATCAAACGTTTTCCAGGGCTGCATACTCTAACCAAAGGCACAAACGTCAAATACCCAAGCCACCTCCTCCGAAACGAGTTATCGTACTAGAGGAAGATATTGAAATATCAGATGATTTCTTCTCTCTTATGAATGCCACGGCTGATCTTCTTGACAAAGATGATACTCTCTTGGCTGTTTCTGCATTTAATGACAATGGCAAAGAACAGTTTGTTGCTGATACCAAACGACTTGTACGCTCAGATTTCTTCCCTGGGTTAGGGTGGATGATGTCACGTAAAGTGTGGGACGGTCCTGCATCGCATCCCAACACTGGTTTGAAATTCGAATGGGCGCCCGGTGGGTTTTGGGATGATTGGTTGAGGGAGAATGCAAGGCGATGGGGGAGGCAAACCATTCGTCCTGAGGTATCACGAACCTTCCATTTTGGCGGTGTCGGCGGCGCGAGTGATGGAGTCAATAATAATATACTGAACAAGATAGAATTGGAAGAGAGAGATATTCACTTCGAGGACCAAGATTTATCCTATTTGGATGCTTCGTCGTTTGCGGATACCTATTGGAATCGTGTATCACGTGCAAAACTTGTGACAACAGTTGTTGAAGCCAAGAGTCATGTTGCCCACAGCGATGTTAGGCTGACTTACCCCAACTACAATAAACTCAGGCTATTGGCAACAGAACTTGATGTTATGGACGATGAAAAAGCTGGTGTGCCAAGAACTGGTTATGAAGGTATTGTTGAGATACGATATGGTCGCGGTAACTACTTCATATATTTGACACCTCCATATGTAACAACTGGGGGTGATAAACCTGAACATTTTGGGAGAAAAGCATGGAAGGAATACAGCAAGGAGTCACTGATGAAAGAACTCGGCATTGAAGATGCAGTTGTTGAAGATAGACTTGATCTAGATTGGGACATGGCGGGTGGTTGGGGGAATTGGTAATCATGTATATAAGAGATTGCATGAGTCCCTGGGTAGACTAGTATTGCTACGTTGGAGCCATGTTGGGCAAAAGAAAAACTAAACTCTGGACACAATCGCCTGTTTTAGCCCAACCACCACCTTATATCCAAGCTCTCCACCTTGTCGCAAATTTGTCTGGGAGTGAATGACATCCAAATAATAGCAATTGATATGGTATGAAATTATTTAGAGTAATTAGAAAGATTGACCTCTCAAAGATCTCATCTAGTGCTCCCTGCGCCCTCTACGAGTCGCAGTCAATGTCCCAAGTCTATGTCGTCCCTGGCACGTCTATTGATTTTTGCTCTTGTGTAGAACAAAATAACAAACAAAATATTTTTTGTACACTACGATACATACTGACAAACCCTTGGGAGTTGTTGTTGTCGTTGGGGGTGTTTTACCTAGGAATTCTGAAAGCCAGATGGTGGAAAAAAGATGTCAGTGTTCGGTTTGGACTTACGTTGGAATAGTACCTACAATATCTTCTCCTACCCTCAAAAGATCCAAGATCTCTAATCCACACTGACGCTGACACTCAGCACTGACAACTGATCTCACAAAATCAAACTCTCGATCACTATCGCACATATTACGCCATAACATCGCAACCAATTGCATCAAAACCAATACCTAGCAACACTATCCGTCAACATAAAGCAACCATGCGTGCCTCTCTAATCCTCTTCTCCGCGATGGCCACCTCCTCGGCCTTCTCTCCTGCCCCACAATTGTCGTCCACGCGGGCCGTGAATAAGGGCCTTCACATGTCATCTCCCGTCAAAGTTCCCATCACCATCTCCGGTGACAACATCGATTTGACTCCTGCACTCTCAGACTATGTGAATGAGAAGGTCGATCGAACTTTGGGAAAGTTATCGTCCGTGTCGGGGGTGTCAAATTGTGATGTATTCTTGACGGTCAATAAGAATCCCAAGGTAAATCATGAGTGGACAGTGAATAGACATCTTGCCGAGGCCAAGGCATGCATCTAACACAGTGCCCCCCTTGCTTGATAATATGGTGGAAGATATATGTTGGCGACTCACAATATTGTTATCTTATTTTTCGCTCTGATTTTTTTCTGGCATAGGTTGAGAAGGCCCACACCTGTGAAGCCGTCACTACGCTGAAGGGCACGACGTTCCGTGTCGCTGAAAGCTCCCCGGACATGTATGCTTCTATTGATTTGGTTGCCAGCCGACTTGTAAGTAAATTCTGAGTCGGTAGAGATGTGCATTTTTGTTTAGCTCTGTGATGGATCCAAATGCTTATGACACGCTCCTCTCCTCTACACAATTATTTACATGTACATGTAGGCACGAAAGCTCCGCAAGTACAAAGAGCGCAGGTTGGACGGCTACCACGGTGGACCCAACATGGGAGAAAATCTCGCTGATATCTTGAATTCTATTGAAGACGATGGTGATGCGGACGCGGAAGACGAGTCATTCATTGATCCTGACCAAGCTGTGGTTACTAAGGTGAAGAGGTGAGATCAAGATCTGAGATGGTCAACTAGAGATACTGCACCAATTATGTTTGATGAAATCATTGCATGTGTGTTTACTTGCTCATTATATTATTTCCTGTAATTTCTGTTCTTTTGCGATTTAGCTTTGACTTGAGTGCGCCCATCTCCGTCAAGGAAGCCATCTTCGCACTCGATTACATTGACCATGACTTCTATGTCTTCCGTGATGAAGAATCCAACGACGTTAGTGTTGTGTATAAGAGGAATGCTGGTGGGGTTGGCCTCATTCAGCCCGAACAGTAAATATACCCACGTGTTGATTCAGAGAATGTGTGCATAAACACAAAATCATGAGGTGGGAATGTTATCTTGATGTGCTAGGTGTATTTTGATATGATAGGGCAAAGTTCCTATGAACTGGGTCATCTTCTGAATCCTTGAATGTAAATGATATCCATCTACCTGAGGTATCTCTGGCATCACCTATCGTACTTTAGCAGCTCTGATATTCAGCCAGAGCTCTGATCGCGAACGATCTACCCCCCTTCTTAATAGACAAAAAGAATACTAGAAAGATCACTATCCTTGTATCAAAACGTGAGCTTTACCTAGATTTAGCAGATATCCTTGCACTCAAATCCCCCAGAGTGGAGAAAACCAGCAAGTGGGGTTGCCAGTTGCCGTAGAAGTACAATAGCCCAACATTAACAGCCAATAGCTTGAGATGAATGAAACAAAATGATCAAAGGTTTGAGCTTATACTTAACCTTGCACTCAACCCCCTTCAGTTGCTTCAGGTAGCAATGAATGAAACAGATGTTTTGATGACAACCCAACAGATATCGTAACACAATAGATCGATAGGTGATGTTTTAGTATTAGATCTGCCCCACCCAACAAATAATCAAGTGTGAGCTAAAGTGAGGCGGGTTCGTAGAGAACAATGCCCCCCGTCGCAGGCGACAGACAGACTTTATTACTGACACGTGGAGCTTTGGCGCTGACATCACACAACAACACTCTCCCGCGCAAAAAGATCGCCATGTTGAGCTTCGACTTTTGCTGTGTTGTTTTTATGTAGCGTGCCACTCGACACTTCTTCCAAAGTACCAAACCTTACATTACCATTACAAACATAAAGCAGAGCGCTCATACATATCAAAGGAAGGTGATAAGAAGTTTATCTTTATTACAATGAAATTCTCATCAAGCGCCGCCGCGGCTCTTCTAGCCGGAGCCGCTTTGGTAGAATCATTTTCCATACAATCTTCGGTATCCCAAATCCGCCAATCAGCCCCATTCTCGAGGTGCATGGCAGCAAATAATAATGATTTCGACTCGATTCTTGGAGAGGGTTCCTCGTACCAAGAAGCCGCCAATGCGTTGCAGAATGCTGCATCCTCATCGTCTTCTCCCGTAATTCGTGTACCCGATGGCTCTCCCGCCGCAACTGTCACTTTGACGAGTTCTGTCGCCGCCTCGGATATTTATGGTGAAGATGATTTGATGTTCGAAGATGATGGTGGCTTGGAGGGTGGTCTGGTCGAAGAGGAAGCTGCCGCCGCTGATCCGTTGCTTAATAATGAAATATTGAAGCGTCAGCATGACAAGAAGGTGAAGAGAGAACAACGAAAGGCTGCGGGTGGAATGATGCGTTATGTGAAGAACCCTCTGCTCCTAGTGAAGGGAAAAGACTTCGCGGATGTTACTCTTACTGTCCTCATCCCGGCGTTTGTGACATGCTTAGCCGTGAAAAAGTTGTCGACAATGGGTTTTACCAAGCTTGGAGTGAAGGCCGATAACCTCTATGAGCAAGCCGCTACCGATATTGCCTATCACGTGGGGGATTATGAACAGATGGAGGCTACCTACAACCATTACAAGAAGAAACTTTGGTTCAATGGGGCGCCCAGCTACATCAACTCTGAACTCGTGAAGCGACTTGCCGTGGCCTATTGCAACAACGTGAGCATCACGCCCAAGTCTGTAAGCTCCCTCGCGTACCTCCTAACCATGATGAAAATTACCGATGATGAGGCCGCGGAAAGTTTCGTCACGGCGTGTAGAGAAAATCCCAAAAGTATGTCCATTGCGGCCAAGGTGTTGTTCTATTCCGAGCACGTCTTCCAGGAGAAGTCGGCGAAGAAGAAGATGGGCCCGTTGATTAAACAGTTGACAACCATGTTTGATGGTATGGATGAGGTGATGAGACAGCAAAAGTGAGTGTTACTCTGGCTTGGATATCGCATCTTTTTTTCTTTTACTCTCCATCGATGTGGGCTCAACCCTAACATTTTAATGATTGTCCTCACAACAATATCATCTCTGCAGGGACATGGCCGAGTCTGCCTACAGAGATGCCGTCGCCGAGGCCGGTAAAGGCCAAACAAAGATCACCGAGGGATGGAAGGTCCTTGGCTTGAGTAAGGAAACCGCCACCGAAATCTTCGAGAAAACGAAGAAACTTGGATACTTAAGCCGTAGTGAACTTTGGAGGAAGGAAGAAGAGGACGCTGCTTTTGACGAAATGGAGGCACAGGAAAAAAGGATGCAGGACTTACGAGACTCGATTGATAAGGATGGAAATTTGATCGACCCCGATGATAAAGACAACATTGATCCTGATAAGCTGATTACAGATGAGGACTTGAACAAATATGAGGAGGATGACGACGATGATAGTGTTCCATCGATGCCTGGTGCGAAGGAATGTGGTAAATGTGGGTATACCCTGTTCATTGCTAAGGGAAGGGAAGGGAAATTCTTCTCTAGTGCATTCAAGTGTCCTGAGTGTGGCTCGCCCAGAGACCAATTCAAAGATGTTGATACGACTGGTATGTAATGTAATGGGTAAACACTTCAATTTTTGAAGGATGAATAAAGCTAAAATAATTGGGAGTAATGGAATTCTGTGATGCTCTATTTATGCCTAAAATGTGTTACTTGAAGGGTTGATGTGCTGCCACAGAGAGTACTCCTATGTTATCATCATTGTATCAAGTCTGCAAAGCTGAGACGGGCATAAATAATGACCAATAACTCGTAGGTAGACTGAGCTGTAGACGTAGTAAGTCCCTAAGGTTATCTTTAGTTGGAGAGGTTAATCTCCAACGACCCATTTATC
>JALLAU010000469.1:0-15120 GCA_036939495.1 Thalassiosira hispida | reverse complement strand
AACACTCTGGCAACACTCTCAGACCATCACAGCTCCTTTGGTACAATCAGCGTGTGCTAGAACCACTCATGAATGCGCCCAGCATTTCAGTACAAGCCAATTCTGATTGGCACACTTGTGGAGGAAGAACGGTCAATTGAGGCGGAAGATGCAATGCAAACCATTCTTACAGAATCTTAGTGGAAGCTTCTTACAGGTATGAGATCACTCTGGCAACACACTCATACCATTACAGCACCTTTGGTGCAATCAATGTGTGCTAGAACCACTCACGAATTTGACCAGCATTTCAGTACACGCCAAATCTGATTGGCACACTTGTGGAGGGTTGAATCGTCATTTGAGGCGGAAGCAAGGTCTGATATCCTTAAGCAGACTTGGTAGAGGTTTGTTATAGGTATGAAAACACTCTGGCAACACTCTCAGACCATCACAGCTTCTTTGGTACAATCAGAGCGTTCTAGAACCACTCTAGAATTAGCCTGCATTTTAGCACCAGCCTAATCGAAGGCCTCCGTTCTTAAAAGGAGAATAGGCAATTGTGGGCGTAAGAAAGGTCTAATGTTCTTAACAAGACTTGGTAGACAATCTGATCATGTTCTTATGCAGACTTGGTAGAGGCTTGTTATAGGTATGAAAACACTCTGGCAACACTCTCAGACCATCACAGCTCCTTTGGTACAATCAGCGTGTACTAGAACCACTCATGAATACGCCAGCATTTCAGTACAAGCCAAATCTGATTGGCCCACTTGTCGAGGGAGAATGAGCAGTTGAGGCGGAAACAATGCAAACCATTCTTACAGAATCTTAGTTGAGGCTTCTTACAGGTATGAGAACGCTCTAGCAGCACACTCATATTATTACAGCACCTTTGGTGCAATCAATGTGTGCTAGAACCCCTCACGAATTGACCAGCATTTCAGTACAAGCCAAATCTGATTGGCACACTTGTGGAGGGTTGAATCGACATTTGAGGCGGAAGCAAGGCCTGATGTTCTTATGCAGCCTTGGTAGAGCCTCTTTATGGGTTCGGGAACACCCTCACAACACTATCAGATCATCACAGCATCTTTGGTACAATCAATGTGTGCTAGAACCACTCATGAATTGGCCATACTAGCTAGTTTCAGCACAAGCCTAATCTGATTGGCCCACTTGTCGAGGGAGAATGAGCAGTTGAGGCGGAAGCAATGCCAACCATTCTTACAGAATCTTAGTGGAGGCTTCTTACAGGTATGAGAACGCTCTGGCAACACTCGCAGACCATCACAGCTCCTTTTAGACAATCAGCGTGTGCTAGAACCACTCTCGAATTGGCCAGCATTTCAGTACAAGCCAAATCTGATTGGTACACTTGTGGAGGGTTGAAATTCTATTTGAGGCGGAAGCAAGGCCTGATTCTTATGAAGAAGCCTACTTAGAGTCTTTTTATAGGTATGGGAACACCCTGGCAACACGATCAGATCATCACAGCACCTTCGGTACAATCAGCGTTCGCTAGAACCTCTCACGAATTTGCCAGCATTTCAGCACAAGCCAAATCTGATAGGCTCACTTGTGGAGGGAGAATGGGCAGTGTAGGCGGAATCAAGGCCAGCCATTCTTATTCAGACTTAGTAGAGTCTTTTTAC
Organism: Thalassiosira hispida; assembly: GCA_036939495.1. Taxonomy (NCBI): domain Eukaryota; phylum Bacillariophyta; class Thalassiosirophyceae; order Thalassiosirales; family Thalassiosiraceae; genus Thalassiosira; species Thalassiosira hispida. The sequence continues at coordinate 13,486 of JALLAU010000469.1, read as the reverse complement.
AGGTATGAGAACATTCTGGCAACACTCTCAGACCATCACAGCACCTTTGGTACAATCAGCGTGTGCTAGAACCACTCAGGAATTTGCCAGCATTTCAGCACCAGCCAAACCTGATTGGCCCACTTGTGGAGGGAGAATGGGCAGTTGAGGCGTCAGAAAGGCCTACTGAAATTGCCTTGATATACGCTGAACCGCTCTAGCGATGCTGTGGAAGGGTGGGCGAAGAAGGCGAAGGCGAAGAGTGAGAATGTAGGGTAGACGGTGATCGGCAAGGAGAAGGAACTGTGCGAAGGAAAGAGGCGTGGCTGCCCGCTACTACTACCACAAGGCCTCGTTTGCCGTAAATTCGAGGAATTTAATGACAGTGTGAAGAGCATATTTTTGGACAGAAACAACATCTACATCGATGGATTTACTCGCCCTATGATGATAGCGTCCCATGATAAGTACCCTCGTGTTCTGGACGACGAAGCTCATCGAGAAACTATCAAGAGCTATCTAATAAGTCAAGGAGCAAGTTATCTTCTAGAGGGAGGCGCTCCCACCAAAGTGGTTGCTGGTTTTGCAGGATCTGTACTTATGCTCGAGAATTACAACTGCAATGCTGATTTGGCTGTCATTGCTACAACTGAATATTCAAAAAACAAAGATCTTTTTGAGGGGTGCGCACGCTCCCTTGCTCCATTTATTTCAGAGCGAACGCCGTGTAGTTGCCTGGATGACAAATACTCGAATGGAAACGATGAGCGTTGCGATTGTCACGTGTGTAGACCATGTGTTCACGGGTACTTCACAACGTCAGAAGGAAGAGCGATGTACACAAGCTTTTTTGGCACGTTTCAGGCTGAATCGGACAAAGCATTGCAAAGAGAATTCCCTGTTCATGTTTGGATCAAAATAGGTAAGGTCCTCTGAGAACAAACTTGTAATTACAATAACTTTGCATCGTCTCTCAAATCAAATAACCTCATGTAATGAAATTTGTACCCATTGATCACGATCAAACCCAGAACTATATATAACTCGATTGAAATAATTGAAGCTTGTGCCATCTCAAAAATGACAATTGATCCAAAGCTTGCGATTGACCAAAATCCGTAGTATTTCTCCAACAAAGCGAGGAACGGATCTCACTAAATTGGTGGTATGTTTCGCACACTGCGCCCATCTCTATCAATTGGGAAACTTGGATATCCACTTCTTACTATACGCAACCTCCATAGCCACCGCCGCCCCACCAAACAACGCCACACTCTCCAACCCATTCAATGCCAATTGGTTCAACATGTCATAATCAAAATACCCCAATGGATCCCCACAATCCAATGGCACCGCGGAGCAATAAGCTGGAACACGAATTCTAGAGAGGGTTCGTACGACAATAAAAGCGCCGACCACGCCCATGTTTAGCATTTCGTTATCATCTTCTTCGCGTATGCAATAGCGGTAGACTATGGCGAAGAGTGCGGATTGGAGGGAGCCCATGTCGGTATCGAATTCCCAGGATGCAACGCCGTTAATGGTGGGTAGGTCGTGGAGGGCGATGAAGGGTGTGGAGAGTATGCCACCCGCGAGTAAGCCGACAACAGCCGTTTTTATGGATTCGATTCGTTGGAAGAAGGAGAATTTGTCTTCTCCGTCATTATTGTTTTGAGCTGCTCCTAGGATAGTGTGATGGTTGTTGCGTATCGTTCTTGTTGTTGTTGTTGTTGTTGTTGTTGTTGTTTGGTCTAATAAATAATGATGAGGCTGCGATAATGACGGCCTCGAAATTTGATACAACGCATTGATGGATGGTTTTGGCGATGTGAAGGGATGGGCCAAGTCCAATTTGACTAAGCAGACGAGCAATACGAGGATAGTAGACATCATTATTTTAGCGTTAGGGCACGGTGGATGTTAGCGCTTGCTTTGCTAGGAGTTGTCTCTAGGTAGAGGGCCGCAGCGCGACGGAACTCATGCTCATGCTTATTTTTATTCGGCCGGCTAGGCGCTGCTGGGTCTTTTTGGTTGAGTTTTTGGCATCACGAGTTTTGTTGCTGACACTCCTCGAGTGACGTCAGTGATGGCGGGAGATTTGGCGCCCAAATCTACCACGCACAACAAAAACAAACACCAAAACACTCAGCCTCAGCTCTTCATCTTCATTCCACAATGATGACGATGACAGTCGCTTCCCAGTAGCGCCATAAAAGCCCATTTAAACAGATCGTCAAACTTGCTAACCACACTAAATAACACCATGATATCGCGGAGAATACCCTCACTAACAGCCCTGCTGCTGATGGCATTGGTGCCGTCGGCATCATCTTTATCGTCAGTCCGATTATCACATACGAGTCATCGACTGGCACCGTCTCCCATCATCGGCATCGGGGGCATCTCCGCCAAACCCTACCCAACATCATCCCACACCAGACAAACAACCTCGCTCTCCGCAGTAGAAGGAGACTTTGACCCAAACGCCATCCAAAACTCCAAAGACGCCATCCAATCCGGCTCCCTCCGCGCCAAACTCCACGCCCTCTACAAATTCACGCGCCCGCACACCATCCGCGGCACGATCCTCGCTTCCGTCGCCGGTACGACCCGTGCTTTAATCGATACACCCGGTGCCATTGCCACTGCCGACTGGGGCTTCATGCTGCCCCGTGCCGCCATTGGCATGATTGCGTTATTGTTGGGGAATGCATTTATTGTGGGGATTAATCAGATATATGACAAGGATATTGATGTGTTGAATAAACCGTTCTTGCCGGTGGCGAGTGGAGAGATGAGTGGGAGGGTTGCGTGGATGGCTGTGGGGTTTAGTGGGATTGTTGGACCGGCTATTGTGTGAGTGTTTATGTACATGTGTTATATTTGTTTCGTTTTGTTGATTTGCGTTGCGTTTATTTGAGAGAGGGGTATTACTTTGGTATGGCGTTTAATGACCATATGTAGTGTTTGAGAATGCCATCTACCTGAAGAAAAATTGGATCTTGAGAAGGGCTGGAAAGTTTTGTCTCTCGACCTAGGAAGTGTCGCATTGAGTGTGTCTGTTCACTTTGTTTTTCTTTACAGAGAGAGTTGCTTTTTTGTGTCTGTGAGGTGGTTTGCCATTATATGCTATTTGATTTTGGGGAATTATGATGATTCATCTGTCTCGAACTTTTAGAGTGTGTTGTATATAGTGTGTCCTGTTCAGTCTGTGTTTGCATGATAGAGAGAGAGTATCACTTTGCGTGGTTACTGTGGGCTCTACATGATATGCGAAATGATTGCTTATGGATAGAGGTTATTACTTTGGTGCCTTTTTCTTGACATGCTATGAGTGAGTGTCTCGACAAAGATTTGTTCTTGAAGAGATGAGAAAGTGTTTTTTTCTCGAGTGAGTCTGTTCAGTGTGGTATGTGTGTGCGCGTGTTACTCTGGGTATTTTGTGTCTGGGCTGTGGCTTGTTTGGCATCTGCTATTGATGTTTGGGGATGAACGCTTTCTAGATGCAGTGGTTGCTCTAAACGGCAAAAAAATGGTGTTGCCTTCAATCCCAAACTTCAACTTTCTCTCGAACTCATCCATCATTCCAAACTGCACCCATTTCACAACAAACGAACAAAACAAACAAAGGTACAAATTCTTCCCAATCCTCCTCTTCAAACTATACATGCTCGGATGGACCCTCGGCGCCATCTACTCTGTCCCACCCATTCGTACCAAACGCAATGCACTCGCAGCTGGACTTACCATTGCCACCGTGCGTGGATTCTTACTCAACTTTGGTATATACTACGCAGTCAAAGATGCTATTGGCGCTCCCTTCGGATGGAGTCCTAAAGTATCGTTCATTGCACGATTCATGACAGCGTTTGCCAGTGTAATTGCCATTACGAAAGATTTACCAGATATCGAGGGTGATAAAGCGTACAATATATCCACATTGGCTACCAAGGTGGGGGTACCCAAAATTGCCAAGGGGGCAACACTAGCTCTATTCTTGAATTATGCCCATGCTATACTGACGGGAGCTTTGTCCAAGGCGGGAACATTTAATTTGTACCCAATGATTGGTGGACATGCAGTATTGGCTACCATGTTGTTGGTTAGGTTTAGGGAGTTGGAACCAGAGAAGTTGGCGAGTATCAAGACGTATTACAAACATATTTGGGATTTGTTTTATTTGGAGTATTTCTTGTATACTCTTATTTAAGAGTCGGTCCGTGTGCTAGTGTGTGTTGGGTTATATAATGCCATAGCGTTGATCGATATTGGTGGGGGTATGAATTGAGCTAAGAATCAGACAGGCTAAAAGTAATTGACTGTAGCTAGCTATTTCATTTGAAGAGGTATCCACCACACTGGTCTTCCTTTTTCTCCATGGGGAGATACACAAAGTGCATGGCGTGTTGACTTTCAGATGTCTTTGTTAGCTTTGTAACTCGACCAATCCTCGTCTCCACAAGCCTGGACAAATAAAAATAAGGACAAGCCCGAAATTCCCACTGCGCTCTCCAATCCCCTTTCTAGATAGAGAGAGAAGAAAAGTAAACCAGCTGATGACACCGAGCGCTGCGCCATCGTGATTCAATTCTCAGTCACAGGCGTATCTATTTGGAGTGATTGATATTCTCACACGACATCAACACATCACTGTGGTGAGATTGAAATTCTGCACACAGCATTCGATACCATTCGTTATCTGTTTGTAACTTTTTAGAAGCTCTTTTATCTCTCCTCTCAACAAGACTCATCGGGAACGAAGACGAAGAAGCGGGCAAGGATCGGCGCGACTAAACTCAGTGTTCTCATTGTGCAATATGGAAGTCCTCCGTGACATTTCAAAGGTGAAAGTTCAAAGTAGTGTTCTCATTTTCATTTCGGAGAAGACCTTGACATTTCATAAAAGATGAGCTACAATAATTGATAGACAGAGACAGTATCAGTAGACCTAAAATAGGCTTTTGCTACTACACAATTACACAAGCACATATCGTACGATATGTTGTAGTACCACAACCAGGAGGAAAGCGGACACAATGAAATTTTGGCCAAACATCAAACATGCGGGAGAGACAATCAAATCGAAAGGTGGGCGCGGCAGAACGGCGAGAACATTAACGAATAGGCAGAAATAACAGCAGACAGTGCCACCATGATCCCTGAGAGCTTTTAGTTGATGATAGGATTTATCCATTGAAATGAAGTACATCAGATCTGTAGCAATGCGAGTTTACTTCTGCTTTGTAATCATTAGTGCTTTCGGCGCAATGAGCACCGCTAAAGGTATCAATCAAAGAAGAATGCAGCCAAATGAAGCAATTGTTGATTTCATATCAAATACAGAAATATTTAATGTTAATGCATCAAAAGCAGTCATGGTATCTCGAGAAGATCCCACTGCTGATGTAAACTCAAGAACTGTTCCATGTTCAAGCCCTTCTGCGCAGTGGTTGAAGCAACAATTTAGTAATGTGACCAACGAAGATGTAAACAACTTCTTCGACTGGCATGTATACACGCTCCCATTCGCCTACAAGCTTTTCGTCCAAGAGAATGCGCAGAATAACAACCAAGAATATTTCGGCCTCGATGGAGAGTACACACACGAAATCAATTACATACACGAACAAGCCCAAGACTTTTGGTCCAATTCAGGCATAAATGACGAGATTCAAGTACTCTGTGCCCATGGTTCTGACCTTGCTGATAGGCACACCAAGCTCATACCCACTCTTGAAGTATTATTCAGTGAAAGCTATGATGATGAATATACTGTATTCGAGCATGCAACTGACATTCAAGAATTGATAACACGCCTGCCAGGAGGGTACAACTTCCCGCTCCTAACATTCAATGCTTTTGCCACAGATGAAAAGAATGAAAATGGCTATCCATCTATCATAATTGGTGATGGGTACTTTGAGTTTCAGCAGTCTGTAGGGCTGGAATCAGAAGGCCCCGAGTATGCTCTTACCCACGAACATGCACATCATTTACAGTTTGCTCTTGGTGTACCTCAAAAGTATAGCTCAAATCAAGATGCTAGAAGGGAAGAGCTCATGGCTGATGCATTCTCAGCCTATTATCTTGCACACAACAGTGGTGGAGACATGACATCAGAAGAAATCTCCAACATCCATGAAATCGCCTACTCATTGGGCGACTGTGAAATGAGCAGCGTTCACCATCACGGAACCCCACAGCAAAGAAGATGTGCCACAAGATGGGGTGCATCCATTGTTGAATATCGAAATGGTGTCAACTTTAACTTGATTGAGTTAAAGGATAGATTTGACATGTGGTACGAGAGTGTAGATGATTCGGATTCCTTAGTGTGTGAGTATGCTGCTACAGCCACTTCATCTGCATACTTCACTAGCCGTAATGCAGTACTCGCACAACTGATCGTGCTCGCTTTCCTCTATGGAAACGAAACTATGTTTGGGTTGTAATAAAGGTACTCTATTTACTCTATCCACACACTCTCATCTAGATGCATTAATCTATTGTTATTCGTATTATGTTACTCGGCCACAAATTTTACTGGAGGGACCAAGAGTTTGTGGTAGTATAGATAAGCAGAGCCTGATTTCAATAGCACTTCACAAGGAATGCAATCGACCTTTTAAAGCCCAAAACTCTTAGCATGCATGCAAAGCGCTATCCCTCACCACCAAATGCCAAGTCTTCTGTATGACGTGGTCTAATATTTTGCATAGTGCTAATACTCCACCAAGCTGGATACCATCATGCGCATAATATGGCATGCACAAATCGGCACATCTTCAACCTGTTCTCAAATCTTCGCCCAGGGTCGTGGGAGCAACAAGACTCATCGGGAGTGAACCAGGACTGAACCCATCGTAGTGAAACGCGACATGAGACGAGAAAGGCTATTGTTGGTATGAGTACCATAATTCATCTAGGTAGGTAATATCTGTCACCTACCTAGACACACTTCTTCATCACTGCATGCAGATCTAGCGACACGCACGCAATCACTGCATGCAGCGCGTGATTGTATTGGTAGAAGTTAGGGTAGCGAGCCGAACACGTTGATGCGGTACTCCTTACGCTAGAGACATGCTTCGCGATCTCATCACACGTAGGTCCGTGATAAATAAAGAACCGCAGCTCGCTGCATGCAGCGGTTCGCGCTGCGGCTTTCCTAAACATTTTACCGACGGCGAACGGCGAAGTGAAACTTGACTCACCCTCACTCCCTTCAGTGAATCATCCTGCCTATCGAGAACGCTACGACTCGATTGAATGCTCGGGCAGCCGCGAATCTGACACTTCATGCAGATCTCTTTCGAAACATATATTCACCTGAGTTCAGCCAAAGGATTACAAATGAAAAAGAGCTGCTACAATGAGAGCTGCCCCAACAATGAAAGTCTACTTCGCACTTCAGATCATCTGTACTGTTGGCGGAACTACATTCGCCAAAGGCGGCAACCAAAGACGTTTGCCTCCCAATGATGCCGTTACTTTTATAGAAAATACAGAAGCATCAGATATATTAAATGAATGGAAAGCAGTGATGGTATCTCGAGACGACCCCACTGATGCAAGCTCAATATCTGATCCATGTTCAAGCCCTTCTGCGCAGTGGCTCCGAGAGCAAGTTCACAGTGTTTCAGATGAAGACTTATCTAACTTTTTCGACTGGCATTTATACACACTCCCATTCGCATACAAGCTTTACGTCCAGCCAGAAGAGCAAAACGACCAAGAATATTTCGGACTCGATGGAGAGTACACACACGAAATAAACTCTATACATGACCAAGCCCAAGACTTTTGGTCCAATTCAGGCATAAATGACGAGATTCAAGTACTGTGTGCTCATGGCTCTGACCTTGCCGATAGGCACAACAAGCTTATTCCGACCCTCGAAGTATTGTTCAGTGACAGTTATGATGATGAATATACTGTATTCGATCATGCAACTGACATTCAAGAATTGATTACACGCCTGCCAGGAGGGTACAACTACCCACTCCTGACATTCAATGCATTTGCCACAGATGAAATGAATGAGAATGACTATCCATCTATCATCATTGGCGATGGGTACTTCGAGTTTCAGCAGTCTATAGGGCTGGTATCAGAAGGCCCCGAGTATGCTCTAACCCACGAACATTCACACCATTTACAGTTTGCTCTTGGTGTACCTCAAGAATACAAAGACTCGAGTCAAGTCACTAGAAGGGAAGAGCTCATGGCTGATGCATTCACATCCTACTTTCTTTCGCACAACATGGGCGGAGGCATGGCATCGGAAGAAATCTCCAACATCCATGAAATTGCCTTCTCGGTTGGCGACTGCGAGACAAGAAATGATGGCCACCACGGAACCCCACAGCAAAGAAGATGTGCCTCAAGATGGGGTGCCTCAATTGCTGGCTCTCAAGATGTTGCCAACATAGACTTGATCGAGTTAAAGAATAGATTTGACACATGGTATGAGGGAGTAGATGATTTGGATGATCTATGCGAACCTGCTCGTTCTGCAGCGTCCTTCACAAACAGTCAAACGCTACATAGTTTGCAAGTCATTATCCTTTTATTTGGAAGTACCACTTTGCTTTGGGTTTAACGGAGATCCGAGAATTTGATCTTTCATCAAGCTTCCATACAGATACCATATTTTCATGATACAGATGCATTAATTCCCAGTAAGACCCAAAGCCATCATATCTATTATTTGTATTGTGTAAGACGAGTGTCTTTGCACTACAACCAAAATATCAAGCCTTCGGTTGTTGTCTCATTCGGTTCAACTAATTCCAAGTTTTGCAGCAACCAACATATTCACAGGCCATGATAATCCATGAAAACATTATGAAGCTTCTGTTTCTGTCTCTTCTTCCTGGGAAGAATTGTTATTTTGTTTAGACAGCTTTTCATCACTTGCCACACTTTCCCTGCCCTCTTCCCCCTTATTCACAAATGCAATCCAATACCGACGTGCTATATCGTAGGCCGTCTTGCCCATATCCTTTGCAACCAAAGCACATGATTTCAATGCAGGTTGTATGTGTTCTTTTATTTGCAGGCTCAATTGTTCCCTCAGTTTCTCTGGCAAAACCAAATTGACTACCTTCGTGATGTCTGCCTTTATTTGCTCAATCACCTCTAACGTGATTTCTTTCATATCATATGTGAGTTTATCGTCGTCACTGGCTGTAGATTTACCCCCAGAGTTGGTGATATTGGATTCAACTGCTGCGGTATTATTGTCATCTGCTACATTTTCCCTACCCCCTTCCCCCTTATTCATAAATTCAATCCAATACCGACGTGCCATGTCGTAGGCCGTCATACCCATATCCTTTGCAACCAAAGCAAATGATTTCAATGCAGGAGCCTTAGCTCCCTGATCAAGTGTATTGGAGCCAACTGCTCCTGCAGTATCATTGTCATTTTGATTCATTGAAGCTCCAGTTCCCTCATTTAGTGTATTGGATTTAACTGATGCGGTATTATTATCACCTGCCACATTTCCCCTGCCCCCTTCCCCCTTATTCATTAATGCTATCCAATACCGACGTGCCATGTCGTACGCCGTCATGCCCATATCCTTTGCAACCAAAGCAAATGATTTCAATGCAGGTGAAGCTCCAGTTCCCTCATTACGTGTATTGGATTCAACTGCTGCGGTATTATTGTCATTTTGATTCACCAAAGCCTCGGTTCCTTCTTGCTCAGTAAGTTGCCCCAGTAGCCGATCCCTTTCAATCGCCATTCGTTCATTCTCTCTCTTCACATCCTCCAAAATTTCGGGATGAGTTTCGAGTATTTCTTCACTGTCCTCATGTATTGTAGGCAAAAAATGTGAAAATACAGTTCAATGATATCAATTAGCGAATGGCATGTTAAACATAAAAGCAAATCATGAACGTTATGTGTCACAACATTACTTACAGATCCTCTTCAATTTGCAAACATTCACTCGCCGCATCCACATAATCTTGGTGAGTGTAAACCGTGTCTGAATCCCTAACCAGTTCAAATCCACGAGAAGTACAAATTTCCTCCAACTCTTCATCGGTCATATTTGCAAGATCGTAGTATTCATCATCACCACCACCATCATCATCATCACCAAGTGCTGCGCCAGAGGGAGCGGTCGATTCAGCTTCAGATGATGCGTGACACGTTTCCCGAAAGAGAGATACGGCTATGAGTGATAAGGTGAATAGTATTTTAGGATTCATTACAATACGAAGCGATAACTAAGGACGATAGACTGAAGACGATGGACGGGGAGGAGAGGGGGATCACAGTGAGCCGACAAGAGTTTAGTGTAAAAGATGCCAAATGCCGATGGCGATGGTGATGTTGGTAGGTAGTACATTATCGTAGTTGATGGTGATGAAGGATGTAGGGTCTAGTAAATTAAGTTCTTTTGGCTTCCCTAATTACCAAAAATCTAGTTACTTATTCCTACGTATAAGGCATACACGAGTTGATTGATAATTCTCCACGTAGGGGCAGACAGACCGGCCTCGCATAAGTGCAACTTCCCGGTTTATTTGGTATGTCCATGAAATATAAAATTACCAAATTAAGTCATTTCCTAAACCCACCAGGGTTGAGCTAATGGCGGGAAGAGAAGAATCAAAGATCTGAAATATTTTGCTTGATCTGAAGTTCGCGGAATTATCCCTATCGAGTATTATATTCGTCGCCTGTCGCAAAGAAGCTAACGTTGAAATGTTAGATAGGCACTTCCCAAGACCGCGACAGAAGTAAAAGCAGGTCAACAATGACGATGACATGACACAACAATGAAACAACAATCGACGAACAATAATCCTGCCGCCTGACCCACCCAAAGCAAAATGAGTCTTGGCACCGCGAAGAGGCGCAAAGTGAATGACCAAGTGCCAGCGTCGCCACAGTTGAATGACACCAACCCGCCCGCGCCAGATCCAATGATGGCCAAAATGAAAGCAATGCTAGACCAAACCCTTCTGCAGATGGCGGGGATGCAACATGACATGATCGGCATGAATACGCGCCTTTCACGCATGGAGGAACTGGAGCAAAATATCTCCAGGGTGGATGAACTGGAGAGAACATGTGAAAAACGAGAGGATAGGTGCCGCTTCCTTGAGGCGAGGTGCGGCTCTTTGGAGAGGATGGTTAGAGGATTGGCTAAAAATCAGGAATGGGATTGTTTTATTCCTCCCATCCCTTGGGACTATTGGACTGAGCGTGGTTTCCATGGACATTACATTGATTTGGTGGAAGCCTTCACTTCGTTGATCAAGAAGAAAACATTCGCATTGAGAATGGGAGTGCCGTCAGACTATGTTGATGAAGCAATTGAACTGGGCGATGGGGACGAGGATAACGGAACTTCTATAATTCAAGACGACATTCTAATGCCGCATTGGATTCAATTGGCAGATGCGCTACAGCTTTACCATGGTTCCGTGACAAAGACGCCACGTCCGATCAGTTTTTCCATCTGTAATGTGCAACTATTGTCTACAGTGATTGATGTGCTGGCTCCAGCCCTACAGGGAGGGAAAATTAAGTCTCTTGCGCTGGTCAGGAATGATTTTACTAACAGCCTTGATGGAATCAAGTTTGCAATTGAGGTAATGAGGAGTAACAAGGATATGAAGATATTTGGCTGGGCGAACAACCCAATCGATAGAGTTGATGATGCAAACCGTATGATTAAGGCCATTACGAATCATCCTTCTCTTGATGCAATCCGTCTTGAAAATTGTTTTCGAGAAGATGTAGATGGCTATGTTGTACTACAATCACTCCTCGCAAGCACAAAAACCTTTTCAAAATTTAGCCTGGAATCAAATAGCATCCGGACAATGGGCCGCACGCATCTACCAGACTACATTGCTACGAATCCTCAAGTAGAAGAACTGTACATGGGTAAGAATCATCTCAACGACAATGATGCAATAATGATTGCACAAGCCTTGAAACAAAACACAAACCTCACAGATCTTCGGCTTGGAGAGAATGACATCACAGAAGTTGGTATGAAGGCTTTACAGAATGCAATTTTTGATTCGACGAGCTTGAATGCGCTTCATGATTCTAACCATACATGCTGCATTGAGGGCCTTGCAGACCTTGGTTTCAATGAGATTCCTGTCAATAATTTATTATGTGTTACTGATGAAATTGAATGGGTGAATAGGGGAATAAAAATCTATTCCCTCTTGTCAAGCAGAAGTATTGATGGGACCAATGCCCAGCACCTGGATTTAGAACTTGGCGATGATGCCCTGAAGCTTGTACCCAAAATTTTGGAATGCGTCCATGAATTTTATGATTATTTTGGGCAGCATGTAGTGCTTGCCAACGAGATGGTGCAGCCGCTTTCGATTATGTATGAACTATTGCGAAGCTGGAAAATGCCTGAGCTATATGAGAGGGATTTTGCAAGTGTCAGTATCAGTTGAGAACATATCCATATTACTTTGGTGATTTCATTGTAAAAAAACGTAGGATGATCCTCCCAGCAGGGTAGAACGATTGACATACGAAGATTAAAATTGCATCCAAATTGGTACCTACATATTTTTTTGGGAGATATTGTAAATTTAGCATGGTCACTGGGGCGGAGGGTGCCGATGCCTCAGTGAGTAGGTACTAACCTTATCCGGTTTGCTTCAGCTACTCCTAGAAGAAAAATAAGACTAATCCTAAATCTAATTTGAGCCATGTGTTGCTTTGTTATGCATCTCTGAAACAAAGTGTGTCTTGTGTTGCTCATCTCGGGAAAACAAGTTGTTGGTTCTTTGCGTGGTCACTACCTTGGTGGATGGCTGGGCAGCAAGATAACATCTAATATTACCAGTGGTGGAAAGATATATCGTAGTTTTTTTTCAGAATCGCTTCACAAAGGAGAGCACTACTGAATTGGGTTCAACAGTTCTTCTAAACTAATAGTATTTATACATTTTTGAATATGATTCAATCCGTCCTGGTGACCCCTGCTGAATGCTAAATGACTTGATCGCGAAGATGCAGGTTGAAAGACGATGATGATGACGATTTCGATGATGATGAAATGGATATAACCACTGGGGATTCAAACTAGAGTGTGTGATTGGTTGCTTTGACTTGTAAAATGACACTCTATCCTTCAGACAATACCCTCCCTATCAAACATGGTTTTTGCATGGCCAAGAAGAGAGTTTGGCAACTTTTTGTACCAAGAGAGAACGCAGTGATGTTTTTCTGGGACAGATTATTTTCAGGATATGATGTGTTTTGCCTATCATTCATTGGCAGCTCACCCCTCCAACGGTACAAACTTCAATTCGTCTTTCCAAAAGCAGTTCAGGGTAACAACATCTTCACAGCTGCTCTGCTGTGAGTGCCTTCGTAGGTGTCTCCCAGGAGTCTGGCTTTTCCGTTTGCGCCATTTCCATGAAGATGTCGCTGAGCTCTTTTAGACTACGTAGTCGCTCGTCTCCTTTGTTGTTTGACTTCTTTTGTAGAGCGAGGGAGAGAT
>JALLAU010000468.1:0-16466 GCA_036939495.1 Thalassiosira hispida | reverse complement strand
CCACTCGCAGGTCCAGAATTCCTAAACAGAAAAATAATCTCCAACAATTGAAGGCATTGCTAAGTGCATCTTGAGCATATAATGCCATGAGTGGAAGGTGAGATAGTGTCATGAATGATGCATGGTTGTTATATTGCTGCCACACCAGTTTGAGTCCTCCATAGCTCCGTTTGATCACAATGGGGGGACTTGCTTCCACCTCAACACACAATGCAAAGTGGTTTAGCCTCCCAATGAGGAGCCTGGATGTCCATCAATTGCTGGGTGCTTCTGAAACACAATGACATGGGTGGCAATTGAGGGAGTGACATAAGAGTGTTGCCACATCCTTGTCATACCCCCAACAAGTTTCCAAATGATATGAGTCACAATGGGTGGACTTGCTTCCACCTCAACACACGGTTCAAAGCCAGCAAAAGGGAGCTTGGATTTGTTTGGATTCTGATGCTGAGCCAAAATGAGAATTGATTGTTCAGTGCTTCTGGAACATGTTAGCATACAAAATAGGTGAGAGAGTGTCATCATTAGAGTGTTGCAACATCCTTGTCATACACACAACAAGTCCCCAATAGCTCTGGATGACAATGGGTGGACTTGCTTTCATCCCAACATACTTCTAACAGTTCAAGAGTGGGCTTCTGATCAGCTGAAACATGAGAGAGTCCATTGTTTGCTGGGTACTTGCTTCTGGAACATAATGACATGGATGGGAGGTGATAGAGATAGAGTGTCATGAGAGTGTTGTCACATCCTTGGGGTGGACTTGCTTCCACCTCAATATACCACTCACAGATAATTGCATAATCGGTAGAGTGCCACAAACTCACATCAAAGCCCTAGTTACTTTGTGTTACAATCGATTGCTTTCCTTTCACTTCACCACACTTTTCAATGACTGCACATCAAAGCTAAGATTTGACCTGCTTTTGAGCTGAACGGTCTAATATTAATAATATCAATTGCTGGGTGCTTCTTGAACATAATAGTATGTACGGCAACTGAGAGAGTGTCATTAGAATGTTTCACACATCTTTGCTACATCCCGGATAAGTCTTCAACAACAGTATGTCACAATGGTCGGCCTTGCTTCTTCTGTCACAAATAAAATTCGTTGGACAAAGTTTGGCCTCATCTTGCCCTTCTCATCACATTGTAATCTGCAGGCACTGCAGGGAAAATGCTTGGGACGGTGTTATTCCCAACTCCACCGGCTTCATTCAGCAATGTAGGCTGGCTGTGTTTGGTTTGATAATTTGCTAGGTATATATTGTTTCGAGTTTTCTTGGACTAAGCTTAAAGATTTTCATTATTCATTTTCCTCCTCCTACGGTACTCAAGCCTTGCCCTTTTGGCGCTTGCAGCTGGATTTTTCAAACTATCCCTCTCGTGGGCTTCCAGCTTACGATCTGCCTTACCTAGCCAAAGATTTACGTTCTTTTGCCAATCACTTTCTTGATATACATGCTCCTTTCGTGTCTTTTCTCTCAATACTTGACACCCCCTTCCATATGATTGCAAGGCAGAGTGAAGCTCCCGATCAAGTACTCTTGATTGATTTTCGAATTGACTAGTCAATTGAGTTGTTTTGGCCTGCAACTGGCCATCCTCATCTTCCATTTCTGTATTTATGAGAGAATTCAATCTTTCGTGTCGAGCCTTGGCATCCTCACTTTCTACATTGTTATTCTCTTTCAGGTCATCTATCTTTTTGTTGAGCTCCATTGTCCTGGACTCTTTTTTGATTCGCGAAAGATCACGAAGCTGGGACACAGATACTTCCAGCTCCTGCTTCTTTTCTTTCTTTCGCTCATCTATTTCTTGCGCATCAAGCTCATAATTTGATCTTGATGCTTCTATTTGCATTGCCATTTGAGCTTCCTTTGTCTCTTTCTGTCTGGAAATCTGGTCTCCTTCAATTTTCAGTGCATTACCTTCGAGGCGCAATTCTCCGGTGGCCCAATCATCCTCGACATCCAAAGATCCAAGCACAACATTCAGCTGTTGTCGAATTTCACCTGCGTGGTCATCAAACCTTTTTCGTGCCGAATCCCGTGCCCGGCGTAGCCACCGCTTGACGATAAATTCACCTCTCTCATCCAAGTCAACATTTCCCCAGCCCTGGTTCGTTTCCATGCCAACAATATCATCTGTGCTAACCTTTGTTTTGGCTTTACGATGTTTCAACCTATCGAGATACTCTTTACTCACTTTCAAAGCCGACTGCCGCGGAAACTCACCTCCCAACTTTTCTCTAGCCGCCTGCAACCACTTGCTCATCATCCTCCCTTCATCGGATGATCTTACGACGACCACCGGATCAAAGAGCTTATCATCGTCTGATTCGTCATCGCTGCTTATGTCTCCAGGTCGAGTCAAGACCCCAGCTCCCACATGGCGAACGTTTTTATGGAGATTTTGTTGCTCTATTTGATCAAGACATGTATTGCAGATGGTGGAAAATCTGGCATTTTCTCTAAAGAATGCCTTCCACAGATTGGGGTTGCTCTCTCCAGGAGAGTAGTTATCCTCGAACAACTTGATGAGGTTGTCAATCGCATAAGAATCAAACCTACCATCCCAAGCCAAGCCTGCAGTGAGTGACTTGCAGTTTCCAAGTGTCCTGGAGCACACTGAGCAATGGTCTTCCTTCCTTTTCTCAATAATCGTCGCGACAGCCTGCGTGAACACACGCCTCTTGCGTGCTTTCTGAAGCCAAATTTGTGCAATGAGAAGCCGATTGCCCTCTAGAGGTGTACGATCCCACTGGCGTCTTTTCTCTTCCTCTTCATCAGAGTAGTCATCACTGCTGATATCAGAACGATCATCTTCCCGTTTGTTGATGCCCTCACCAACATTCATGAGGTTAGAGTATACTTCACGTACATAGTCAACGAGTGGGCGGCCATCAGGACCAACATCTTGCAACGCTCGAGGTGTCATTATCTCAACAAGATGCTGCAACACCCATGGGCGATTCTTCTCTATGAATTTGTGCCTGAATGTTTCACTATTCATTGCCTGAAGCTCTTGCCGCTCCTGTTCGAGGTCCTCTTGCCTCCCCTCCCCGATTGCTAATTTGCTAGCAATAACATCATCCATAGTGCCTTGCAACTGCGCAACTTTCCATATCCCATGCCAGGAAATGACGTCTATGTCTGTGTTTGATATAAATATGCAAACCTGGGCAATCAATTCACAGCACAAGATTACAATAACCACAATCAACGGAAAGACGGGGTCCCCAAGAAAATTGTATTTCCGTCGTAAACAAATAGTAATGCCAAACATGTTGGTACCAAAGCCGAGTGCAATTATACTGAGCACGAAGTAATGCTGGGATGAGAAGCAAAGCAGGTCCACGTTCTGGAGAGATGGCGTGACGCTTTCATCCACATGTGCCAGGAGATTCCACCTACTTGGCCTATTGGCAAACCTCCAACGTTGATACGAAAAATAGTCATGAACCCTCCATCCATAGAGCAGCTCTTGGCTGCTCAAAATGAAAAAATCAACGAGAGACATCCATGGAATCATATAACCAGCAAACAATGCATAATAGAGGAGTTCATGCTGGTTGATGTTGTAGCTCATGGCCATTTCCGTCTCAGTATAGAGTAGCATCAGCAAAAGGCACATGAATGGCAACATAATGCCCCCTGTTTTTTCGACACTATAAATGGAAAGAGAATCTAAAAGAGGCTCAACTCCTTCAGATCGAAGCTCAATATCTTCATTCACTTTCTTCCACCTTGCCTCCCGTTCCTGCTTCTCCTGCCTTGTAAGTCCTTTGCCTCCAAAGGTTTGACTTGCCAACAATTTCCATCGAGGCCATAGGGTCATTATTGTTTTGATCAGTGGGTAGAGGAAAAGACGCTGAACAACTGACAGCGCAATCTCAACCAAAAAGCTCATTGTAAATTCAACAAAGTTTCGTGCCCCAACGGTGACGAGCAATTCTGCCATTTGTATCGAGACAAGTAGTGGTGCCGCTAACAAGCGATCCCCCAGGATGTGGGACACCCCTAGATCTAGCAGCATTTGACAGAGTTGGAACAGCACCTTGAATCGATAAATGTTATCCCTGAAGATATCTGAATACGAAAACTCCCACAGACACATTAGGATAGCTTCGATCGACAGAGCAATGAAGAGAAAATGTCCTCGACGAGCTGTCAACCCCGAATCGCCTTTCAGACCCTCAGTCTCGTCATCAACCCTTTTGGCCTGGGCCACAGGTATGAGAAGCTTTTGTGTTGCCTGGTACACCGTATAAAAACCTAGAACAATGAATGCCGAGCCTAATCTTCCCATACCATTCTCAATCTGCTCTTTATCACCCACTCTACCACCCTTTGACCAATCTCGATGGATGTTACTGAATGGAAAAGTTGAATCATTGAACAAGGAATGTACAATTAGGATAACAGTCATGAATGGAACCACTGCTAGGCTACACCCCTGAATCTGCGGTCGAGAGACGAGTTTTACCAAGGAAGACCCCATGAACTGCGGAGGATGGCGAAGTTTTGTGAGAAGGCGATTCATTCCATAAATAAAGCCACCCATAGAGCAAATCGTCAATCCCACTAACGTGAAGAAGATGAAGTACACAAAGCCACTAAACTCAAAGCGGTTGAGTAAGTCGAACCATCCCAATGAATAGTACAGGATTTCAAGGTTGTAGCCTTGTGTTTTGATATTTCCATTGATATCGACATCACATGGGTATATCCCCCTTTCTTGCATCATGTCCAGAATGTTGGTGCTTCCTCCGAAATGCTCTGGCGCTATTGTGGTGCAGAGATCCTCAAAATACATATTCGCTTCAACTAAGCGCTTTTTTCCTTTTGACAGTTGATAATATTTCAACTCCAGTTGAACCTTTCTGGGTATGGTGTGACGGTAACCTCCCATTTCTTTGTCGACTGTCACAGGAATCAGACCATGATTCCTCAAATCATCTAATGCGCTGGTTCGTCCCCACTCTTCATCTGCGCTGGAGGGCAAGAATTGGGCGGAAGCAACAGAATCCCTCGTCTAGCACGTGGACAAGATGTAACAATGATTTGAGTTTTCGCATCAGAGAATGTACCAAAAATACCAACAATTTCGTAGATACTCACAATGTGAAAGAGGGTGGACCCAGGAGATGCCTCAAACCAGCGCAAGTTCTTTCTTGCTTCCCTCACTTCTTCCTCGTAGGTGCAGTGTATCACAGCTCCTAGACATGTGTCGCTGACTGGATGTTTGCCAAAGAATGCATATTCTTTGGTTGGCACAGTCTGATCATAACTCACTCCTTCACAATCTGGGTGTTCTTCTAGTAGCCGGCTCAAACCAATTCTACTGTCAAATCCGTCACAGTTCGAGAAAAATGGAACATAAGGCAATGCCAGAAAGTCATGTGGCCACCAATCATCTTCTTCCAGTACTGTGTCAACTGAGTCCCTCGTAGGATGTGACAGCGTGTTAGATCTGTTGCCGAAGGCACTGGTCAAGCGATGGTCTCCAACGGAGATGTTGCTTGGTCTATCGACGAAAAAGCGAGTTTCCATTTCATTGACTACAGCATCTTCTCCAATGTTGGTAGGCAAGTTGAGAGGCAGGTCAAGGTTCCACTTATCAAAGCTAGATTGTTCAATCACTGCCAGCCATGTTGCTTTTTCACCAGGTTCCTCTGCAAATCGACTGGGGGAGTGCACTCTAAGCATCGTTTTATCCATCGCAACAAAATAGTCACTGAAATCAGCATAGAAGGCTCCATGGAGCAGTTCAACTACAACTGTCAACTCAACGGTGGCGATTGAGCTGATGGCCAATTGAATAGCTTGGTGCTTATCATCAGGGAACCCAGATACATGGGGATTGGCCGAGAAGAAAGCAGGCATTGAATGACGGCGGCATTTGCAGCAGCCAGCGGTTGCCATCCAAGTTTGGCTCGAGTCTGGCTTGTATTTGTTGTGCGGCAAAGCATACTGTGTAATTGTCGTTTGTTCATGAAACATATCTTGATACTCATTGAAAAGATCGAGGGGATGGTCGTGGTCTATCTCCTCTTGTTTGCTGGCACTCATGAGAAGCTGGCCCTTCGGTTCCTTTGTTGGTGGGACGAATCCATATTCCTTTTCAAAAACACCAATTAGCTTTTGCCGTATCACTTTTTCAATGAGCGGATCATCATCACACACCGAGTCCTGACATGAATTCATTCCTCGCAGCTCTGGCACTTTGGAACAACACATCTTATTTCGCCATTGGGAGTACGTGTTCCATCGGTGGACATCAGCACAATCATAAACGAGAGACGGCTTTCCATCTTCCTGCGTGTCTTGGCAAAGGCGGCGAAAGGAACGAAAGTTCCACGAGGTATCCGAGCAAAAATATGGACGCGACATGCATTTATCCAGATCAGGTTCTGAAAAGAGTACATATTTGTTTGATCGAGCATCTTCCTCAAAGGATTCGCAAGTTTCTACAGCTTCATGTGATCCATCCGCTCGGAGGCAAACCTTTTTCCTTTGACGCTTCAGGCACTCATTGAGAATATCAATCTGACCTTTAGTGGACGGATAATGACAAGACGAAGGTTGGACCTCGCCTCCTCCTCCAGTCTTCTTGCATTGATAACGAATGGGACATGGCTTGCATTCATCGTAGATTGCTATTCGGTAATGATCTCCATACGTAATGTTATTTGGCAGCCTCGATTGATCCACGGTTAGAATGGCAACATCAAACGGATCCAACTTCAAAGTAGAAGACTCATCGACAGTGCCTTCCAAAGTTGATGACGGCTGCGTGGTCAAGTTGTTGACTGGCGGTAATAGAGAAATTCGATGCAGCACTTCATTTTTTGTCGATACACAATCATGGAGACTAGTTGAGCCTTCGCCAGCTATTGTTGCATTTGGGCATCGCAACAAGTTCTGGCATTCGCACCAATCAAGAGGACCAGCAAAGTCAAATACTTGCAAGGAAGTGCCATTACCCTGTCCCATGACAAGCTCAATGGATGTAGTAGAGGTCTTGCTGGTAGCATTCAAGTACACGAATTCCTCTAGCCTTTGTCCAAATTGCTCGATGAGCAGGAGGGAGCTGTAGAGATCAAAAATAAACGGATCGATGTTGCTTCGATTTCCATTCGCATACTGCAATCGTTCACTGTTGTACTCAGTCTTGACACCGTGCTTCAGCTCTGCATAACTTTCAAAAACTCTATTCTCAGCAGATGTAAATCTAACGGAGAATCCATCACTTGGATCGAGTTCAAGATAATCACTGGAATGCTTGTGAAGGACAGAGGGTCCCTGTAAAATTGGAATTCGAGCCTCGCCCTCGTCAGGAAGTCTTCCCTTGGTTAGTGAGAGAACTTCATCCGAGTCAGAGAATTTGCATACATTCCCTTCCCCATATTGAAGCCCAAACACTCCCATAGCAGGATCGGTTGCAATTGCAGACTCCAAATCCTTGTGAATACGAGATCGTGGATACCAGAAGTCCCGTTTCCCATTGCCCGACGGGGGCACCATCACATCACCGAAGCCTAGATCGTCCAGTGGTAACTCCGAAGTGCATTTCCAAAAACGATACAAACTTGCAAGCGTAAGGAATTGCCTATGACAATTGCACTCTCTTCGTCTCATGGCGTCTTCAATAAATGTCGGTTTGTTATCTCTGGCGCACTTCTCTTTGGAAGGCGTAGCCTCATTATCAGCAATGGGATATATGCTTTCTTGATCTGCAAGATAATTAGTGTGATTCTGTACCTTAGCCTGAAACCTCCTCTGCAAACTTGGAAGAATCGCTGCATTGCACTTTCCACCACGATCATCGAGCAAGGTGAATGTGTCATCATCCTGGTAATGAAGATTAGTGGGATGAGTTCTACGAATATTGTCATCAAACCTACGGAGTAGACCATCATTGGCCAGAGTACCAATGAGAGGATCAGAAGTTCCAGCAGGACACCAATAGTTTTTGGGACATACGCCGTTGCTTGGTTGGCCAAGATCCTGTCCGGGTCCACATGCACGACCCTCCTCGCACAATCTTTTCAGCTGGCTTCCTGGTGCCTGAAGCTTCGTGTCTGGCGTCGTTGCAAAATCACAAACAAATCCAGCAGGACACCGATAATTCATTGACCTCTCAAGAGATGTCTTTTCGTCACACACAAACCCATAATCACACGGCTTTGCTTGCGCTGTTGCCGATCCTCCTTCTGAGCAAATCAGATCGGCTTCACAAGTCCCTCTATAAAACTGGTCACGAGCCAAGAATATGGCTCGTTGTTCTAATTTTCCCATGTTACAGCATTCACCCTTGTCATGTACTTCATAAGTCTCATCAATATAGCAGCCCAGTTCTGAATCATATGTGGGACATTTTTCAACATCATACCCCCCTTCAAAATCATGGAAAGAATCAGTGTACACAACTCGCTTTTCATTCTTCATCACGAGTGATGAATTCATCAACTGCATGCCTTTTGTACAGTTGAAAGCTGGATCATAGACCCGAGCTTTCGGTAAGTCGATGTATCCATTTCCCTCTCCTCGGAAGTATTTGAAACTGAAATCGTATCCCTCTGGTGGGGCAGTAGCGTATATTTGATTGTTTAGAAGTGCAATCCCATACCCTTGGTGAGGGTTCCCTGTTTGAATATCGTACTGAGGACCATAGTACTCTGCCATTCGCTGGTATACCAAGCTACCTTGGGGCTGCGAGTTTTTGTAGCACTTTGCCACACTTTGATACTTGAGCAAGCTTTGATCCGAAGGCCGAAAGTGGGGACCACGCCCTAAAATGTCAATGTAGGGAGGGACCAACTCGCCAAACAAGTAGTGGCTCTCGGTGTCCGAGTTGAGGGCTAGGCATTCATCCATTGAAAATGGAGGTGGCCTTACATTAGTTGGGAATGAATATTCAAAAGCTGGCATGCCTTTGGAATTGACAATCGGCTCATATGGGGTAGGCAGGTCATCATAACTGCATGGGTTCGTCATCCCATCAAGTGGGCACACGACGCCTGTCGGGCAGCGCGTGCATTCACCCTTTTCTCTTAATCCCCAGTTCTTTGACCATGTACCTGGGTTGATGATTACGATTGTGGAGAGAAGCGTATGGGGGTTTTAAGTGGTACATTGATTTCGTACAAGAAAATGGGAAAGCGTGACTTGGCATACACATACCTTGTGGACAGGGAACACACTACATGGACAACAGCAACGATTGAAAGATACCAATAATTAGTGTAGACCTAATATTATCAAACAAGCAGGAATATCAATGGAATGCATCACACTTACACTATGGCCATTTTCATCGTTTGTTGATCGATACAGTCCTGGGCCACACTCTTCAGCATCAAATAAACCCTCAAACACTGTGAATAGTTATGAGATCAAGGTACATCAGAAACATGTATTGCCAATATCATTGTTCAAAGCAAAGCGCATGGAACGATACTTACTGCAAGATGTCCCAGGGGGACATTCATAACCTAATGGAACGATGAGACAATGTCAGGAAAATAAGTTTCAACAGCTAACACCAACTCTTAGCTCACGACACAAGGGAATGAACTCACATTGGGCAGTCTGGATTGTCGGCGCATAGAACCCCGGCAAACACGCGGTTGACTCAATCGTACCAGGATGCTCGGCATGAAACCCCTTAGGAGTGGGCCGTGGAACAGCTGTCCCCTTCGGGCATTGGAATCCGGGCGGACATGCGCCTGAGCCTTTCGCCGACGTCGATGCTGCTTCGCAGAAAAATCCAGCTGCACATGGTTGCGCAAAGCCGACTACACCCTCTTGTACTTCATTGGAGCCGGTGCCTGCAAAGCAAAATGTGCCAGGGGTGCATGCGTATGGCCGGAGTGTCGTGTCATTCCTGAATGGGTCTGAGGTCTTTGTTCCATTTTGACAGTAGCTGCAAGATTATTGGGTGTCAGGAACAGGGGCATGTCCAAAGTAGTGCACACTCAGATTCGTTACTTACAATCCTGCCGGGCATCGAATGTTTGGACTGGCCAATCCCTTTTTGGAACATACAAAGCCTGTGGATGAGAAATGCAACGTCAGCTTGTTATATATTGTGGCTGAGTTGTGATGCATGCTGGGGATCAAGAAAGCCACCTACCTGGAGAGCAAGCGACTGGATCTGACAGGCCATAACTAGGACAGTAGAAACCAATTGGGCAATCGGAACACTTCTCTTGGCCTATCATAAAGTTAAAGGTTCCAGGCTCACAAGGAAGAGGGTCAAATACGTGGTCATGAGGACAGTAGGTACCCGCCAAACACTGTCTCTTTATGCCTGAAAGCATAGTGAGTATAATTTTATCATGAATATAAAGTTTTTTTCGAGAATCCTCAAGAAGGTGGCAACATATAACGAACACTTACCTAGTCTGCAGTAATGTCCTTTGGCACAGGTTCGAGATGATGGCAAAATTCCTGGGTTGCAATTAGTTCCTTCAGCACATTTGGGCCTTCGTAATGCAAATCCAGTTGAACTGTAGTCAAATGATTTATCAAACACCTCATAATTATCCGAGTCCTCATAGTTAATGCAAGTATTGTCAAGGCAATATCTTCCTCTTATTGGCGACACTGGAGCATCCACATCAAGAGGCATCAAATGTCTTTCAGCCCATACTTGCGCCGGATAGTGCGATGCTTGAAATCCAAAATCATCCGTGGAGTTATCAAAACATGTTTCAGATCCAAAGTCGAAGCTCTTCTTCAAGCATGACGTTGATAGCGTAGCCGTCCCCCTGTCACAAATGAAATTAGTTGGACAAGGCTTGGCGTTTCCCATACCCTTCTCATCACATATGTAATGTGCGGGGCAAATTCTTGGGACGGTCATGCCGAACTCATTGCACACATATCCAACCGGGCACTGTATGCAGCGACTCTGACCGGTCAATGGCTGATAGGTTCCGGGGTTACAAAGGGTGAAGTTCGTCTCCAACAATCCACTACAATAAGCACCCCTGGAGCAGCTAAGCAAGGTATTGTTACCTTCTGTTCCTGCTTGGTACGTGCCACTGGGGATTCTCGCTGAGTATGTGAACTCACCAAAGAATACATAGTCCTCTGCATTATTAGATACAGATAGAGGAACGACCTTCTTTTCGATAGAGTTCATATAGTTCTTTCCATAAATCGGCAGCGAGAAACAAATTATAGCATCTTGCGTCAGGAAGTAGGCTTGCGTAGTCTCCCTTCCAAATCGACACATGAGCTGCGTGTTGTTGACTTCGTAGCAGGGAAATAGAGCAGTACCCATGAATGTGTCAGTAAAAAAAAGTTCTCACGAGTGAACTCTTGGAAAGAAGTTTGCTACACAAGCTTACCAAAGTTTGATCCACTAACGTAAACAGGAGTGCCTCCATGGCTCGGCCCTTCTCTCCTTGACATGCGGGACACTTCAATATCCTCCAGATACAAAAACTCGTGTCCATTCAAGGTGAAATCTTGGCCATTGTTCGAAACCTCTAAAGGAACTAGACGCCCCATCATCTGTTGCGGGTAGTAGCCCGTCATTTCCATTGGCATCAATAAATCTTTAACTATTGGAGGCGAAGAGCAATGTATTTCCGAGCTATGGACAAAAGTTGCCGGGACAGTCACTGATCCAAATCGGCATTGCAATGATATAGTGTTTACAAAATTCTCTCCATAGACTCGCACATTGGTTCCTGCTCTCTTCGATGGCCCGGATATCGGGCTGATGCTGCTCACGTTACATGTATGATAAAACCGAAATACATGTCCTGACTTCGTGTAGTCTTGACCATTTTGTGTGACGTCCAAAGAATAGGACCCCGAAGCATGCGGTGGTGTGGTGCAGCTCACTTGTCTTGGACCCTGAAATGACCCAGTAACAGACACCGCACCGAACTTGCAGTATAATCCTTCGTTTGAGAAGAATGGACCCCCAAAAACGTCCACAGATACATTTCCAGCGACTGTCGATGATGCTGGGTGGACACTTGACATTTTGATTTCTGGATGATAGCGAAACAGCTCTCCTCTAGCTTGCAAGGAGCCACCGAGGGTGGAAATATCTTCATTTGCAACTACTGCTACATGCACATACTGAGGCTTCAGTGATGCCGGGGTCATGCATGTGACTTCACGAATGGCCGTGTCGTTAGCAGTGTCATATTTTGAGATTGGCACAGTCTCAATGAGCCCTGAAGGAACGCCATCCACAATGGAAGCCCCGATACTCCAGAACAAACAAAAGCGGGCTGATTTTCTGGAAAAGTTGTCTCCGTTGAGTCGAACAGCTGTGCCTCCTGTGATGCTTCCATAGGTCGGAGTGATGCTTTGCACTATTGGGACCGGTTTGTATTCAAAGAGAGGGTTTTGAGCCGAAAAATCGACTCCTCCGTTGATAGATACTGCAAATTCCACAATTCCACCGTGATTTAAGTCAGCCCCTTTCACAACCTCTATCACTTTGGCGTTGTAGTCGTTTGAGTAGGCAGCATCCCGCGTTGGAGTTCCTTTGAGATTGGCTTGATTTATCCTGAGCATGGGAACATCGCCCGAATACGACGTAGAATGCATTGGTTCGACAATGAGGTCTGACTGGTGAAATCGTTTCTGCACGAAGCGTATATAGAAATTCCGGTTGAAACCAACAATGCCTGATTCAACAGCAACTTTGTACTCCTCAAATCGCTCGCTTCCTGTGATGACAACCTCTACTTGATCAATCAAGTCTAGCCTTTCCAAAGCGGATTCTAATTCTTTTGCAGTGACGAATGCACTGATGGGACCCGTAGAGTGTTTACATGCCTTGCAAGTGGTTGCATCTGATGGATATTGCAGTGAAAAATAGCCTCCAAGCTGAGCGGAAGTGCTAGGTACGTGTTGGATAGCAGCTTGTAATTCACTTGGACACGATGATGGAGTATCTTCCTCGTCGCATTGGAAAAGCCTAACTTTCAGCCTCCCGTGGAGAGGATACCCCATGATATCTAGGAAGAAGTATTCATTCTTATATTTCTCAACTGCAATGCTCTTCCCTCCAAGTGCTTCAATAGCCTCCAAGACATCGTTCACGGAAGCCCCCACTGAAAGTGCTTGTCCTTCAAGCCCATCAAGTCCATCAAGAAGAACGTTGAACCCAGTCGCTTGTGATGGAATTTCAATGCTGTAAATGGCATGGGAGAACCCTTTTCGAGTTTCTTTGACTTCAATTGCCGCGTTACTTCCAAGGAGCGTGGCGTCGGATGATGCCATTAGTGGTGGGAGATCACCAGCATTTTTCAAGCTATCAAATGTCACATGCCATTGATATGCGCGACTTCCTGTCACGTTAGAGTCCAAGCTGGCCGAGTTAACCGCGACCCTATCGATACCAATGAGCTCCTCGAGTGCTTCCTTGATTTCCTCATTGGTGGCATTGTAAGGAATGGGCTCAGACGATTCAACAGAGCCATTGTTGGAGAAGAAGAGCTTGAACTGCCCACCCAACCTTTGTGTTCCTCTCTGTGCGAGCACACACGAAACTGATGCATTTGTACCCACCAACGACACAGCACCTCCACCAGAATTCAAAACGTGCAACGTTTCTCCATCGAAGGATTCGCTTTTTGGAAGCACTATTTCCCATCTGTACGTTTGACTCGGAAAGGGGCCTGTTCTATTGACGTGAAATCCCTCCGGAAACAGACCAGTAAGTGCCTCTTTCATACCGTCTGCAGTTTCGTTGAAGTGAAGCCATCGTGTGTGTCGTGTCAGTGGATATTCTATGGAACCACCTGGTGCAACGAGACGAAATCCTCTGCCCAGTTCGTCATCGGCGAGATCGGTTTCTCCTAACGTCTGGCAAATATGAACTTCATTGACATAGTCATCAACATTTGCAGATATCGTTTGAATTTCTGGGTTGGCAGCCATGGTGAATATGCTCACCCGCTGAACCTCCTCTATCCAACCAAGATTGGGACTCACGCAAGATATCTCTGCCACGTCGTGATAGATTGCATCCACGACCTTTTCTCCAAAGCGGCACACTATGTCGTCAGGATTTTGGAAAGGACCACCGCGGATGTTCACTCGAGTACCTCCAATGACCAAGCCAGAAGTTGGATGCAAGGAGGATACGGAGAACTCATCATCATATCTGAATACAACTTTCACACCCGAAAATACATTGCTCTGCCCCACGATTGATATATCTACTGGTACCGACGGAGCATGGTCGTTAGCCGACCGAGGAGGAGACGAGCAAACAATGTATTCACCATTCGAGCCGACTTCAATTGCATGAGAAATATGAGTCCCAAATTTGCATAGGGCACGTGGTCCATCAACGATGGGGCCGCTGGTGATTCCCTTTACAACTACCCGCGTGCCTCCCGATGATGGACCATGGTTTGGATCCAGGAGAAGCTCTTGTCTCTCCTGAGATGATAGATATGCAAAGATTCTTGAGTCAGAAAGATCGTGTCCACCATTGCTAGATATGTAGAATGGTACGCCAGCGCCATTGATATTGTCGATTGCGGGACTTTCACAGGACAAGGTCGACGGTCCGGTGACATTTGCCTTCACTATCGTGGTATTGAACACACATACGGGATCTGCAAATGGACTCTCGAACGAAAACGGCTCTAGCATGCCAGTCCCTTGATCATTTTTACCCACAGTTTTGTTGTATGCCGCCGCTATCGACTCGAGACTGAGATCGTCGTCAACCTCCACCATTGGCCCGTCGTCGAAGCTAATCCATGTCTTTGCAGGAATGTCCCCATTGTGCGCAGTAAGAATAATGGTAGCCGTGGAGTTGTTGATAGCGTTGGATATCACTATGGGTGATGATGATGTTGTGGCTGATAACAGTATCCTCTTCGACGCATTCCGATGGGCGTGTTGAGGATTCCAAGCCTCGTCATCGGACGAATCAGCGGCATACACGGACGGATTCAGTGAATGGATGAGGAGAATAGAAACGAAAGGGGCAAGGAAGCGCCGCATCATCTTCAGCGTGGCCTCTCTTTTTTTTAGTGTGGTTTGGTTTCAGTCGAGCGGTGGTGTTGCCAGTTGCATACTTGCAAACCAAAAAAGGAAGGGGAAGTGAGAGTTCCTACGTGTCTGTTATTAGTTCCTACGTAGGATTTCATCTCAATTTTGAATTGATCCACAAGGTTGTATCGTAATCACTCCTTCCTGTGACGAGTTCAATGCAGATGTTGTGGACTACCTCATCAAGGAGATTGTTCCTCAATTACGACCTGGAATTTTGATTCCTATTTGGATCGGTCTCTGTCCTACACCCGAGGATCGAGGCCNACCTGGAATTTTGATTCCTATTTGGATCGGTCTCTGTCCTACACCCGAGGATCGAGGCCATGAATCCTTGGGTCTTTTGGGGAGACTCCGACCTAGCGATGACGAACACGCTTTAACGATCCGGATGATGAGGGTGTTGGACGCTACTCTTCCCGATGCTGCATCTGGCGGAATCAAATCTGGTGGTGTGCTACCCAATTCAATCTGGGTCAATGCACGCGAGGTATGCACCGATGATGGTGTCACGTGCTTTAGGTGCAAGGCATGGCAAGAAAGGGAAAGCAAGTCAATCGGCGCGGCTTTGGCCGTTTTCTCGAAGTTTGCGAATGCGGCTGGAGCCTATGTAGTCGCCATGAACGTTGCTGGGGTAGTTTCGAAGACTAAACCTTTGTTCGACATTCTCGAGGAGAATGGCGAGTTCCATGGGCTGTCCAGCTATGGCACACACCCTAGGTTTTTTAGTGGAAAATGCCCAACTTGGGACACTGAATGGCAATGCCGTGTTGTCAGAGTCACGCTCCAATCCGCGGACGATGCGCTTCAGCCCAGTTTCAAGGAAATTGGCTATGTTCCAGAGAAGAGCATGGTCAAAGTCGCTGAACTCGATATTTCGTTCCGTTATGTTCTACCCGACCCCGAGGGCATGACTGCTGATGAATTAGCTAAATGGAAACAAGATCTCGCAGACATAGCGGAGGCTGCCAGAACGAAGAAGAATCTTCGAGCGAAAGAGCGCTATGCAACCGAGGCTGCTGTCACGAAGAGGCGTGAGGGCAATGCAACCAAACAGCAAGAGCTCCAAGCAGTCAAGGCCAAGACTGTTCGATCCGAGGACGAGGAGACCCTGCTAGCAAACGCTGAGGCTGCTGTCGCGAAGAAGAATCTTCTTCAGAATGAGCGCTATGCAACCAAACAGCAAGAGCTTAAAGCAGTCGAGTCCAAGCCAGAGGGGGTTCGATCCGAGGACGACGAGGTCATGCTAGCAATGCTGAGGCTTCTTCATCCAAATTGAATTCCGCCATCGTCCAGGAGAGAATGCTGACCAATGCTGCGAGGTAGCATCGGCTCTTTTAGATCAGGTCCCTCCGCATCGGCAGGAAACCAAACGCCGAAAGATTGTAGGTGCCCGGCAGCCACAAAAACAATTCC
>JALLAU010000467.1:0-15129 GCA_036939495.1 Thalassiosira hispida | reverse complement strand
TAAAGTAAGAAATCCATATGAAAGCGAAGAAGCAGAGCTTTCCATAGCTGTACTGAACGTCTTCTGAGACCGATTTTTAGAAATTGTATATTACATTACATGAGCCCTTGATCGAAAATGGTGTAAAATACCGCACCATAGCGGAAAGCTGTTAACCACAAAGCTCACAAATACTCGCTAAAAAATGGAATTCCAAGCAGGTCGTACATAGGGATAAGTATATATTCGCGTAAAAAGGGCAAAAAGTGTCCAGATAGCAGCCAGCGCCAGCCAGCAGTCACCCAGCAGCCAGCAGGACATCATTAGGCCGAAGCTTATCATCAACGTAGCGCGTAGCGCGTCGCCAATTTTTTTCT
The DNA here is from genome assembly GCA_036939495.1 of Thalassiosira hispida. Classification (NCBI taxonomy): domain Eukaryota; phylum Bacillariophyta; class Thalassiosirophyceae; order Thalassiosirales; family Thalassiosiraceae; genus Thalassiosira; species Thalassiosira hispida. Next base: position 14,773 of record JALLAU010000467.1, on the reverse strand, counting down.
ATCGCCGTTTCGTCGTATGTAGTTTTTTACCAGAAAGCGGTAATTCGGCGGAATAAGCAATCCGGCGCTACGTTTGGGCTCCACGTTCAACGTAGAGAGCATGGCCTCCACCACGTTGGCCAATGCAGTGTACGCTACGCTACATGTCAACGGTAAGGTTCGAGCCGACGTAGCGCGTCCCACAGACGCAGAGAAGAAAATGAGAGAAAAAGCGGCACTGCGCTACGCGCTACGTTGATGATAAGCTTCGGCCTTATTAGAGGTCTATTTACAGGATAAATCCTTTAACTGATATAGTGAGGAGAATAGCCTACGCTCGCTAGTCGCTAGGCTCCTCGATTGATGTAGGTCTGCACGAATAGGCTCGCTAACCGAGACCGTTTCCATATCGTATTGGGTCCAATAGAGTTGCACGTTTTTGTACGGAAAAAGGCTTCGTTTCAGAATTGAACGATGAACGTGGATGAACGATCAAACGAACAAGAAAACAAAACTCGAGCGAACGGATCACAAAAATGAAGAACATTGGAAAGCTTTAGCTTTGAAGTACGATAGGCAACTTGGGAGAAATAATATTATGAACACGTCAATGCAAGTGAAAGATGGCAACGCCGGAAGCGGCAGCATAGTCGATGGAGGCGCGAACGAAAACAAACGACAGGGAACCATCTCCTCAGCTCGGTTCAACCTCCTCTCGTCCATGGTGGGCGGTGGCTCCCTCAGTTTACCATTAGCATTCCATCAAACGGGAAATCTTCTACTTGCTCCTATAATTTTGGTATTGACAAGCGTGTTGGCGCAACAATCTATTTTGTTCTTGGTCAAGGCAGGTGTTTATTCAACTTCGAATAGAGAACGGGGAGTAGGTGACGAGAATGATGGTGAGATGGCAGCGACGCCTCGTCAAAATAATAACATCAGCAACAGAAAGGGAAATGCAACATATGAAGGTATGGCAAGTCAGGCATTCGGTCCTAATGCGCGGATATTTTCGATGGCCTTGGTATGCGCCTGTTGTTTTTTCGGCACTGTAGGGTATGCGGTTTTATTGCGTGACATGCTCGAGCCTATTGTAGATTATGTGGTAAAACCTCCAGAGGGAGTGGGAGGTGGACCAACGCTCGCACGAAATGCAGCCATGCTAGTTGTGGTGATATGCATCAGCCCATTGACTACTTGGAAAAATCTCACAGCGCTGAGGAATGTCGGCGCAGCATCTATGGCATCTGTATTGACGGTTGGATTGTGTGTTGCGTATCGATCGATTGAGTGCCAGATGGGTGTGGGAGAAGATCCTAATGCAAATGAGGGCAACAACGATTCAAACGATGGTAATCTACGTGCTTTTCCACTATCAATGAAGGAGTTACTGGATGCCGTACCTCTCTTCATCTCATCATTCATATGCCATTTCAATGTATTGCCAATCCACAATGAATTGAGGTGTCCAACATCTGACCGTGTGAAACAACTGGTTCGCACATCTCTTTGGCCAGCAACCTTATTCTATTATGTCATTGGCTTCACGGGAAGTATGTTCGCAAAGTGCACAGCATCTGGATCTGTTCAGGGAAATATTCTTCTGGACTTTGACGAGGATGATCCGTTGCTCTTGCTTGGTCGCCTTTGTCTAGCCATGACTATCACGTTGGCATTTCCCATGTTAGTGATTCCTGCAAGAGATATTTTGGTACGATCAATCATGGGCACCCGGTTCGGAAGGCGTTTTCTCTCGTCACTGCCGAAGAACCAACATGCATTGCTACCAAATGCAACATACGATGATGGCACGACTGATATTCCTAGTGACATTGCAGTGCCAGATGGACTGACTACAGTCCAATTTGAGCCAATGGAGATTTCTCAACCGGGAAATAATGATATGGAGGAACCTCTTCTGGTATTGGAGAATAGATCTATGGCAAGCACAATGCCCGATGGTTTGGCTGAAGATGCCGATGACGGTGGGTCCATGGCATCTAGGCAGTTGGGTGGTGGAGATGCAGACAGCAAGTTTGCGAGAACAGTTGTGGCACTATTTGTGTTTTGGTCTGCCGCTGGGCTGGCTTGTTCCGTTCAATCTATTGACGTTGTCTGGGATCTAGTTGGTAGTAGCTTTAGCATCATGCTGGCGTTTTTGATTCCCTGCGGAGCTTATCTCAAGCTTGCTAGAAGGAAAAGGTTCAATGAAATCCAAGATGGAGGAACGGGATTTCGAAGATGGATGATATCAAGGGCTGTTGCTTGGATGATGATATTAGTCTTTGCACCTCTGATGGTCGCCTCCACTCTGAATGCTGTTTATAACAGTTTGTCCAGCAAGGACAACTGAACTGCTATTCAGTGCAAGAAAAAATGCTAGGGTTGTAACATTAGATAGTTGTGGGAATTTTTGTGACAGATATGTGATCTGAGTTTACGTCCTTGTAAACATGAAGAAATTATCATGGATGTCCCTTGTTATTGTTATGCACCTCTGATGGTCGTCTCCACTCTTAATGCTGTATATAACAGTTTGTTCAGCAAGGACAACTGAACAGCTACTCAGTGCAAGGAAAAATGCTAGGGCTGTAACATTATAGTTCAGGGTATTATTGTGACAGATATAGGTAATCTGAGTTTATGCCCTTGTAAACACGAAGAAATTATCATCGACGTCCCTTGTTATGCGCATACCCTCATCAACGTAGAAAGTCTTCAAAATTGCAATTGGCACATCTCCGTTGAGTGTCTTGTAAACTTCCCCGACGGGTATTTCAACCGCATTATCGTCCAAATACTGATCCAAAAACGGTACGTTCGATCCATTGACCTTGGTACCTGTTTTTTGTGGATATTAAAGATGAAGAGAGATTGGATGTGTGAGAGTTTGATCAAAATTATAGAAACAGAGCAAGCAAATAGAATATAGATGGAACAAAAAAACGCTTCCTTGATAGAAAAAGCATAATGGTCCTTCAGGTCAAGTTTCTAAAGCCACATAACTTGTTCATAAAATCAAGTTTCAGCAGTAAATATTTGTTCCTCATTAGGACGCATGTACTGTTGTACAAAAACCAAAGAAGGAAATGGATGCAGACAAAAATAAAAAGCAAAATATTTCCTTCATAGAAAAGCATAGAAGGGCCCGTACCTCTAACAGTCATCTCCCATGTCTCAGGCGCAATTGCATTTAAGTCGGCACTAGTAACTACCGTCCCCTTCACACGCACGGGCAAGCCTGGCACCAAGCCAACGCTCACGTCATACTCGCTCACGAGCTCTCGGTTATCTTTATCAATAATCTGACGCACTTTACCCACGCGCGAGGCAGTTGTGGCCCTATCATGAATGGTAAATGCATTGTCAGCCATGGCTTTGTTGTCATCACCCAACAAGGCACGGATGGCTAGGAAGAAAGGACTGGATCTGAACGACTGGGTAGAGGAGTAGCAAAGCTCCCAATCACCCTGACTATTGAGACTGTGTGAAATGAAGTAGAATTGAGATGAGTGTTTTCATTGCCATCATTTCCATTTCAACAATACAGCAAAATGCTACACGTACGCTGGATCGCTAGTTGGATTGAGTGCCTCCAATTCAGTAATAAGTTCTGTGACCAAGTTCTCTTCCTCTGTCGAGGCGCACATGCCACGGTTGGTGACAGATGAAAGCAAAATAAGCTCACGCTTTAATTCATCACGAAGGACAGAATCTTCTTCGTTCGTATCAACAGCCACTGACTTTTCAGTGGATTCTAGATCATCGGCATCGTAGTCAGAGGGGTAAGGATCATCGGGCATTGAGAGGCGAAGATGTGATGGCTGTTGTTGTGTCTTGCAAACTGGAACCGCCCGGGAGGAGAGCACCGGGGAAAACGAATGCACTACATCACCACCATGGATGGCGAGGCCAAAGAGTAGAGCAGATGTAAGCGGCTGCATAGTAATAGTAAATAGTAGTTGCGTCCCTCACGAATAGTTGGTATTGCAGAGTGATGTCTCGTCGGCTGTTGTTGTTGTTTAGTTCTTCTGGTTCTTTTTGTGCAGAATTGTGACACGTTGAGTTTCCAAGATCCACACATCACAGTCATATCCAAAGATACTTTTCTTCCTGTCCGTCCTTCACCCAAGACAGACCGACAGATCGCTATGGCAAGATTACTGATAGTCAAAACGGAGGCTCAAAGCTAGAAGAACCAACATGAAGATTCTTCTTATTCTTTACCATTTAAGCAGTTTAGTAGTATGGCGTTATTTATCTAATGTTATTCCTGCAGCATGCAATGCATCCTGTACCCATGATGGCACATCTTGACCTCCATTCTCCTTCCCTCGATATTGATCCCACACAAATGATTTTGCAAAATCGGCATATGAATCTTTTTTGATGGCATCTCTCATTCTCTTATTCAAAGACATCATGTATGCAAGATTGTGATGAGTCACCAATGACACAGCCATTGGATTGTCGTTCTTCAACATTGCATGCAACCTCGCTCTAGTATATCCACCTCCACAAGCCATACATTTACAACCCTTCATTATCACACTGTAATCATCTGCACAGACATGACCCTTCAACCTTAGTGTTCCCGGAGCCTCCCCATCCACCAAGGCAACACCAAACCGTGCCGTGCGTGTGGGGTACACACAATCATACATATCCACACCCAGCGCCGTACAAACCACCAAATCCAATGGATATCCCACTCCCATCAAATATCTAGGTTTGGTATCTGGTAGCGCTCGGCAGCAATGATCGACAACTCTCCAAAAATCGTCTTTCGATTCACCTCCTGCCAACCCCCCAATGGCATACCCGGGTGCTTTGTCGTCTCGTAATTGAAATCCTGCGAGACAAATGTCACGTAATCCTCCGGGACTTGTGTCCAGTCCACCTTGTACTATTGGGAATAGGTTTTGATCGTGTGGACGTCGATGGGCGGCGAAGCATCTGTCTAACCATCGCAACTGAAGACCGAGGTTTGGATGTATGGCAAGAATTGGATAAGTATTATGGTATAAGCGAGAAAATAACTAGAGCCAAGCAAAAACACATACATCATAGCAACCAACACACTGGCAACCCAACAACTTACTGTGCGATAGGTAGCGATTTGAAAGCGAGTATTGTCAATTTCCACCGAGGATACAACATCATCCAGGGCCATCATGATATCTGATCCAATATTGTTTTGATGATGGATGCTATCTTCAGGGCGAAGGAGCATTCTAGATGTGGATGATGTAGATTGTCGCTTCCTGCTGGTTGTTGCCATATCATTATTTCCTCCATCATCATTTTCATTTTCAGCGCCCACCTCTGTATCCTCATCAGCAGCATTATCATCCTTGAAAGGATTCTCAAACGTCACACCCTCCTCCGTAATCTCCGCCAACTTCAACAACGAAACCATTTGAAATCCTCCACTATCCGTTAATATATTTCGATCCCATTTCATAAATTCATGCAGCCCACCTTTAACTCCAGCATCTCGAATCAATTCCGTCCCCGGCTGTAATGCCAAATGATATGTGTTTGACAATATGATTTGATTGTTTAATGCATCACTTTGTGTGACATCCCAGGGAGTTAATCCCTTTAGTGTGCCCTTGGTACCCACTGGCATGAATTTGTTACCAAAATATAGACTGAGATTAATGAACTGAACTGGATTGGTGGCTTACATACACTTTAGCAATAAAAACTCACCTGGCATGAATACTGGAGTGGACACGGGACCATGGGGTAAGTGGACTGTTGTGTAGCGAGCTCGGCCGGATGTGGCATGGATGTGGAAGGTTAATGCTGGGTGGGGAGGTTGGAATGTAGGAGAAGTGTTTTCGGGTGTGAGCGGAAGTGATCGTGGAGCTATCATCGTCGTGCTCGGTTTATCATTCTTGTCACTATCAGCCGACACATCAGTTGCTGCTGATTCTTCTTCTTCTCCTGATGGTGGATATGGGGCATATTTTCCCCAGGATATTGGCTTTGTCCAATCTACATGTGCAAGTTCGGGAGGGAGTTTGGTGAAATCCTCTTCTTTTGCTATGAACTCTAAATTTGTGGCAGGAGGTTCGGGTTCGGTTGATGGTGATGGTGACATAATTGATGACACTTCGCTGTGTTTGGAGACCCGTTATGTGTGTATCAACGTTTTATTTACCTCTTCGACGGAATGGGCGTCGATTAAGATGAGTGGCGCTGCCGTCGTAATATTATGGTTATGGTGGAATGAATTAATAATATAATAATATTTCTACTAGTTAATGAATTGGTTGTGTTGATGGGCGGGTGGGAGGGGGTGGTAGTAGAGAGGTAGGTATTGTAGGGGGTGTGCTGGAAGGGTAGAAATTATATTAATTCGTACGCAGAAAACATGTATCGTATTTGTTTCCTATCAATGCAAAGTGTTGACTTCTCGAATCAGATTGATTTGGTCAGTAGTCAGTAAGGACTACATTAGGGAACTGCACAGTTTCTTATGGAAACAAAACAGTTTCAAGTGACGAGGCGGGCATACAGGCAAGATAATCAGGATCGGTTGCTCCAGGAATTATGGCATTAGGGTTCATCCGTTTGCTCTATCGATGACGATGCGCCTTCCCCGGCAGAATTTTCAGTAGATTTGGACATCTCTCTCAAAAGCATTCTACATTCCGCAAGCAGCTTCTGCCTATCTGTATTCTTCATCTCGGCACTAGCCGCCAGATACGCCTCCTTCGCCGCAAGCTTCCTTTCCACACTCGCCAGATTATCCCTCATCGTATTCAACAACTCCTTCGCACGAGCATTGTACTTGAACATACCATAGAACATATCAAAGGTATCATTGGTTGTCATGTCGGCTACATCACACAAGGCCGCATACTCCTTGGAACTAACAGGAGATACGGGGAGCAAATTCCGATCCAACAACCTTCCAGTCAAGTGAGTGACGAATTCTGCATCGGCGACGTAGGCATCGTGATCTTCCCCTGCCATTTCCACCATTTGACACCGTGCTCGTTCAAAAATGGATAAGAAGCAGCTGGCACGACGTGTGTCACGTATCCGAACCTTTTCGTATACAAAGGGAACGCCATCCAATGGTAACTTTGGTCCAAACATGGGATTGGTGCATAGGATATCCGTGTCGGGGGGTAGCATTCGAGAAAGGACTGTTCGTGGATAGGCATTGAGTGGGCATACTTCCACAACCAATTTGTTGCGGAGCTTTTCAAGAGGTAAGGATTCCATAACTTCCTCTAGCTCTATCATTGGTACGGCAATGACGACAACGTCAAGCCCTTGAAGGAATTTGGACATGTCGAAGGTGGGGAAGTATTCTACATTGTTTTCTTCCGCTTCTTTTGACTGTTCATTTTGGTAGTTGGAAAGGATGAATCAGTTTGATGCTCTTAGTGCACAAGTTGCCTTTGGCTTCCATATAAACAATAAAATAAGTATGGTACTCACCTTATCCAAAGGGTCAATGCATCGAAGAATGTGCTGCGAAGACATCTTTTTTGACAAATACTGGCCAAAGGCGCCATACCCAACAAACCCAATATTCAACTGTCTAGCCTCCTCATCATCACTCGGCAGACTCTTCAATCGCAAATCACCCTCACGAGTCTTCCCCGCATTCGCCGCATTCAATGCCTCCACCGCTTCTGCCACGGGACCCACCAATCTTGAATTGGCAGGGTACGATCCCAACACACGACAATAATCACTCTGCTCCCGTAAATGATGCAATGCGTTCTGAACCTCCACGTCCATCTCCGATGAAAGAATGTCCAAATAGAAGCAGTATCTGAAACGTGGCATATCCTTCCCATATGTAGATGATTTCTCGCCAACCTTCATTTGAGTCACCGTATTTCTGAAACGGAGGTAATTCAACAACGCCGCACTCATGGGACGTGATTCAATCTTGGACATGTCGATATCCCGCAACGAGAAGCACGCCAAAGATTTATACAATGCTCCTGCACTCTCCGGCAACGTGAATACCAAAGACGTTTTGGCGGGTATCTTCTTATTCAAATGCTGCACCACCCCATTCCGTCCCAGCAACAAGAATCGCGTAAAGTTACTATCATCATCTTCAATCCCCTCCTCCTTACACTCCAAACCAAACGTCTGCCCTGCCAAATTCGAGGCTATGGCAGCTGTATTCTCTGGAGTACACCCCTCCGGCAACTCCCTCCCGAATGGTTCCCCCATGATACTCTTGTTAATCATCTTGGCACTCCCCGCAGTATCATACGTGGCCTTGGGTTCAATACCACGTGCTCTCAAATAATTATCACACTGACTCAACGCCTGAGGATGGGATATGGCATACTTGATGTTACTCACGTCCAACCCGGGTTTGGTTAGTAGACAATGCCTCACGCGGAAATCATGCTCGGCCACAATTGTCAAATCATACCGAAGCATCAAATCGTAATTCTCATGGATGGATCCTCCCAATGAGTTTTCGATGGGAACGATAGCATAATCGCATTCTTTGGAGGCTACGGCACGGTAGCATGATTCGAAGTTGGGACGGGGTACGGCGATTACGTTGGGGCCGAGGAGTTCGCGGAGTGATTTTTCGGAGTATGCTCCTGCTTCACCTTGGAAGGTTACGCGGATGGGTTTCGTGTTGGCTGCATTAGAGTTGGAGTCGGTGGCGGTTGCCGGGATGGCGCCGCCCCGAGGTCTGGATGCCGTGTCTTGGTAGGATGATGTGGTAGCGGCAGCAATTGATGTTGAAACTGGCGAACTTTGGGATGACTCGATGGCGGATCGGATTTCACTGAGTGCTCCTCTCGGAAGAAGTATGGAATTGTTGGATGACGTGAAGTAACGCGAGGACGGTGACGATGGGCCTTCAGATGATGATACACAACTGATGAAGGTAGCCACCGTCAACCAAATGAGTATTGAAAAGGCGGCCATCGTGTCTGCGGTGTATTGTTAGAATCGTCTAGACTAATAATGATTGCAATTGTCTTGGATCTTAGTTGAGCTACAATATGAAAATTAGGGGTTGATGTGCCACTGACGATTGTATAGATTCCCACGTATATTTGCAGTACTAAGATGGATATCGTATGTACACGTACCATATGTACCATATGTACCGATGTAGGTATTGTACTCCTACCAAACGCTTTTGTTTTCTAGAAGCTACTTATTCTTTTATCCTGTCAATTTACGTATATCAATTATCAATACAATTCTATTATGTACCAAAGCATTGAGTTGAACACCATGCCTGTCCTCCAACAAAGAAGCCGTTGCAATAATGGCCCTCAATGTGCCGTAATCTATATACTCGCTCTCCTTGCTGTTCATGATATTTCAGTGTCAGTAACATCGAGATCGGGCACCGCTACCATCGTCCAAGCCTATGCGAGGCCACCATCGTATGTTTCTCGTTATCCAGCTGGCAAAAGATGCGTCTGTACAGATGGGAAGCTTCTTCGCGGGAGATATTATAAGTCGGTATGTGAATTAAGATGTGGTGGCATTGTAAGTGACGACTTACGCGGACCCACTTCTCGCTTGATGACAAAGTCAGGGAACGGTGAAGTAAGGAATAGTGCAAAGTATCAACTGATTTGGTCTCCAAATTTCTGGAAGAAAATGATCATGAGCATGACAGTATGGATAATCATCCAATATTCTTTGAAGAACAATGCAGCAGTTAGTTTGGAGAAGATGTTATCCCCTTCGTGTCACAGTAGTGAACCAATTACAACATCATTCAATGGATTTCGAAGAGTTTTCCCATCAGCAGTTGCTCTTCCTCTACTATCAAGTAGCTGCTGTGCAATTCAATTGATAATCAATGCCATCTCTGGGTGGGGGTGTGCAGGTTTCAATACTTATCTGGGTAAGAAATCACAATCACATATCACATCGTTTTTCTTATTAGTATATTGCAATCTCTCACGTCCGTGCTTTCGCTGTCTGCTTACAATGCGATTCAGGACCAATTCGCCCAGTTTTACTATCATTATTGCTCCTCTCAACATTGAAATTAATGCCGCAAAGATCTATTGGGGGGACAATCACATCACTAGTCCTAGCATTCCTTCCCGAACTTGTGGATATTTGGAATACCATGCGATCACAGCAATGGCAACAAAAAAATGGCACTGTAAAAAATGATATGGGATCAGCATCAGCTTTATCATCGCTTCCTGTAAGGGCAAAGCTTCGACTAGATATTCCAACAATGGGCTGCGTTTCTTGTGTGAATAAGATTGACACATCCATTCGACATTGCAAATCGGCTGCCAATATTAGAGAAGAAACATCCTGGTTAACGGATGATTCAGCAAAAGGTGGCATGGCAGAGCTGTTAATTTTGGGCAGGACTAATGAGGAAATCGATGGGATTGTACGGGAGGTTGTAGATGCAGTAAAGAATGCTGGTTTTCAGTGCAAAGTTGAGAGTTTACTTGTAGGTCAAAAATAAGTTCACCGTCTATAAATATGGACAGTGCACTCATCAGCTAAATAAATATGCCTCGCACCAATTGAAAGCAATTGAACTGTGAACTGAATATACCAACCTGTGTAAAATCATCATCGGATAAAGTTCATTGCCAAAGCTTGAGTGTTTTATCAAACCCGCATGTGACAACACCACATCCAGGCCCATCCAACACATCAATACCCATTACCTTCCCTTCGTGGCCTTGCAACATATTCAACATCTTCCAATCTCTCGTAGACCAAATCTTCCCAGTACCATCAAATGAGCTTGACGCCAGAAATTCACCATTTTGAGATGAAGACGAATGAGCAAATTTCAATTGGGTAATGAGATTGGTATGCGCAGGAATCGATGCCGAAGGCCGACGACGCCTAAGATCCCAAATCTTAATTGTCCCATCATCCCCAGCAGTGGCCAACTGGTATCCATTCGGACTAAACTCCGAACATATCACGCGCTTGGCATGTCCCAAAAAGTGACAAGCCGACTTCCCAGTCCTAAGATCCCAACATTGGACCACTCCCCCAAAATCAGTCGTGGCCACCAACGATCCATCGGGATGGAAACCCACGCCATACACTTCCCTCGCGTGACCGTCCTGCAGCAATAGCTCCTTCCCCTCTGCCATGGAGGAGGTTTCCACGTCCCAAAGTCGCCACGTGTGGTCAAAGCTGGTGGTGGCCACGAATCTACCGGATGGGTGAAAGGCTACGCTGCAGAGACGTGCGGCGTGTCCTTTCAGATGAGCAAATTCTTCGATGTCGTAGCGCAGTTTGTTGTCCTTGGTGTTTAGGTTTTCCACCTCCATGGAATCACCAGTAGTTGCGTCCTCGTTCAATTTGACCCTGCAGAGTTTGGCGGAAAGATCAATCGATGCTGTAGCAACCATCGTCATAGATTCCGTAGATGTGGTTGATGTAATGTATGGTCTCATTGCAATACTCATGATACGATCTTCGTGGACTATATTTTTCGCCCCCAACAAATCCAATGGTGATGCTTCCGAGTCTCCATTCTGATTATTGAAATGATCATCGCCACCGTTCCAAATCTTAATTCCCCCGCTCCATCCCCCAGTAGCAATAAGTTTTGGGGTTGGTCCAGCAATAACACCATTTCCCGCTATAACAGATGATGTACAGACTGCCGATAACGGTCGAACATCTCCATATTGAGATCCCTCCAAAGCCTGATTTCGAATAGACTTGTATATTTTTTCACAAGTATCATCCATTTTTTTCACCAGATTGGATTCCTCTTTTAGACCAGCCTCACTGTACAAACTGCCAGTGTCATTATCATCCCCATCCTCCTCCTTGTTGAACAATCGAGCCCTCTTTTTACTTCGTGTCCAACGAACCATACCCCGACGCCGCTGTCGCTCCATCTCCAATCGATGCCTTGACCTCCCCAGAGAATATTCGCACATTAGCTTACGCGCATTAATTAATTCTGGCATAGCATGAGTATACGTATTTTCGGTAATTTCCTCATCAACTTGTGCAGCATCACCCTCTCCCGACACTCCCTGCATCGGCATCGGCAACTGCGACTATCCACAAGTCCCTGCTCCTGCTGCTCCTTCCAAACCTCCCACCGGGCCATGACCATGCGTAGACGATCGCGAATCGCCGCGAGGTCCTCCCCGAATAAGCGGATGGGCTCTCCCCATTTTCGCAACGTGTCGCGGACATCGGTTGGTAATGTCGGCACATCGACTGTCGACGCGCGCTTGCGGGCTTCGATGTCGAGGAGGAGGTGGCGGTGGGATTGCTGGGCCGCGAGGGAGTCGGAGGTGAGCTCTAGGTATTCGACATTAGTGTTGGGAGCTGACATGATTGATTGGTTGGTGTGGTTAGAAGGTCGAAGGCGTGCCTCCTCTCGCTTCTCTACTCTCTGACGCGATGGAAAGAATGAAGCGAATGGGATTTTTCTTTATCATGTTGTATTGTACCTATTGTAGGCACCAAGCTACCAATTCGGAGGGCAGGACGACAAAGGGAGGAGGCGCACAAATCCCCGGATCTTATGTATTGGTAATATGAGATCCTTCGTACATATCTCTTTGTGTTACATTTTTTGGCTTGATTATCGTATCGTATCTCCCCATCCCCATCTCTCCATTCTTCTCCTAGTCTCTGCTTGTTGCTCTCTATTCGCTGTCGTTTGCCTTGCTCAGCGCTTTGCTTGTCATGATCATGATCCTCCTTCTTGTATGCGCTTTATTCCCGACTTTTGCATCATCATTTAGCCTGAATGATGTTAGAATCAACCCGTCAACGCTTGTCGGCGCTGGTAGGTCACATCACGGTTTCCAGAGGAGAAGGTTGCATAATTCTGCAATGTTAGCCAACGACAACGATGACAATGGCAATTCAGAGGGACGCTCACTTCAAACAAGGCGCGACGTCATTCGGCAAGTTATTGTCGGTGCATCATTATCATCATTGACATCACTTCTCCCATCAACTGCTGAAGCAGCTATGACAGATGAAACCACGTCCTTCGCAAATCAGTTCACGGACGCTTCCTACAAGCAGCAGTCTCCAGCCACATCACAGGGAGGCGCCTCTACACAACAAACATTGGCAGCGCCCGCGCCTCTCTCTGATGAAATTAGTTTCACAATCTACAAATCAGATCTTCAAAGAATGCAAGGCGGTTTGGGCCTTGAACTTGGAGAGGTATCATTTCGCACCAATTTTCGCGTAGTCATCAAATCTGTGGCACCCAATTCTCTCGCGGCAAAATTAGGCATTCAGCCAGGCTGGGTGGTTGTTTCGGTGAATGGCGGAGATGCAGAACGAACAGATGCATCTGGTGTGGCAATGTATTTCTCCCGGTCGGTCAAATCTGCATTGAATGCGCAGGATGGTACACCTGGGGCCAGCTTGACATTGACATTCCGCGACCCTGCCAAATTCCGCAGTGAGTTGGAAAACTTTCCGACCAGTGAAGTGGGCGTTGTTGGAGAGGGAGGTTCTCCAACGGTATCAACAAAGGTTGCACCGGGAGGTGACACGACACAACGCAACAGTGACGGTTCATTGAAACCTGGCGCTTCTGTCACCGACCAATCAGATCAAATTATCACTATATCCCAACTCATTCCACCAAAGATGTGTAACCGTCGTGCCACTACCGATGATTTGCTTGAAATAAGCTACATTGGGCAAGTTCTTGAGACCGGAGCAATCTTTGATGGGAGTGCAGTCAAAATCAGCGGAGAGGCTATTCCCGGGAGAGGAAATGACATCTCCGTCTATTTCGTGCTGGGCAAACAACCCTTTGGTCAGTTCCCTCCAGGATGGGACGTAGGTTTAGATGGGATGTGTGTTGGAGAAAGAAGACGTTTGATTATCCCTCCCGTATTGGCATATGGTTCGACTGGTGTGCCAAGGAGGGGTATTCCTCCGAATGCTACATTGCAGTATGATGTCACATTAGTGTCTATGAATGGATTGGCAACTCCTCAGTAAATATCAGCTTGAATATCGTGACCTGTGTAGAAATAATATAGCTAGGAAATATAAACCGAATACAAAGGTTCTATCACTTTTGAGAGGAGCTGACTTGGATAATAATTGTGAAATTTTAATCGGTCAACTACTACATATTGCGCCATGCAACATAGCCTTTTTGGGGCCGGCTGCATAGCAAATCTATGCAGCCGGCTGCATAGAGGCTCAACGTCAAAGCGGGAGAGAGGGTTGGAAAACCTTGTGAAACCCTTCTTACCTCCGTCAGGGATGCATACCTACTCTTTTGGCTTGTTCAGTTAACCATACAATCCTCCCTTGCTCGGCACAGGGCCTATCCGTGGATATGCAGGAGGCCTGCATAGACTCAAAATTGTGATGATATAGCAAATTGTCTGGGGCCCATAATGTGGGACCTGGGTACTGCATCTGTGCAGAAAGAGCAAAAAACAAACTCTTGGCTTCTAATTTCAAAGTCATACTGGGGTTACACAAAAATAATGAATATTGGCAAAGTTACGATAACCTTAAGTCTATGTAGTAGACTGGATAGCCATCTATCCAGCATATTGCATAGTTATATGCCAGGCACTAAACTGGGTTCAGTATTAATATCAGGTTTGTTTCTCGATCAGTAAAAGATTTTTGAATCAACAGCAATCAAAGGGCTCGTCCCACCACTATCCCAAGGTAATGTGGTCTTTACTTATATTTATATGGAACCTTCTCAAGATACATATAACCTACCAGAAAGCAGAGTTAGTTAGTTTTAGTATTTGTCCTCGATAAGTGCCTAGATCTGGAAGCGACTCTTGCTTCTCACCGGTGGGAG
>JALLAU010000466.1:0-15150 GCA_036939495.1 Thalassiosira hispida | reverse complement strand
ACTGTCACTATCAATCACACCCCCTACAGTTGGATAACCCACTGTGACGTTTATATATATTATGTATGGTATCGTAGATTGTAGGTACTAAGTACATGGTACAGCTACAGCACAATAGCTAGAGGTTTTAGGTTTTAGGTTTTAGGAGCATGCATCGCATAATGTAATGCCAACAACTCGTCCGAACCAACGAAGAACAAACGCACCATGACTTCCCTCACATCGCTATCCGCAAACCCCCCTCCATCATTCGCTTTTGCCGATGCCACCCCCGCCGCGGTCCGTCAAGAGGCGAAGGAAATCAAGGAAAAATTCACAGACGCCATCAACCATATTATTATCATCAAGCAACGTTCTTCCCCTAATACTAATACCGGCGACGCCTTCACCGCACTCAGTCTTGCCCTGGGCGAGGCATCCGAGGCTTCTGCCCATGTGACACTCCCCTCCATGGTACACGCGGATGCGGACGTCCGCGCCGCCAGTCATGCGGCGAAAGATGATTTCAAGAACATGTTCGACGCTGCTCTATCCGACGACGAGCTGTACAATTCTCTCCTCGAACATGATATTAATAATGGCAATGGCAACAGTGATAATGGCGAGGGGGGGGAGGACGCACGATTTCAGCGAAACATTCTCCGTACATTACGTCGAAATGGATGCGGATTAGGTTCCAAATCAGACAAGGACGCGGTCCAAACGAAGCGAAGGGAGATTGAGGACGCGTGCACATCATTTTGCGCTGCCATTAACGAGAATGATGAATGTTTGCTATTTACAGATGAGGAGCTCGATGGTGTGGATGATTTAGATAGATATCCAATCGATGAAAAGAGTGGCAAGAGAAGGATCGGTCTCAAGGCTCCGGATACATTGCCATTGTTGAAATTTGCTAGAACTCCAACCACTCGAAGGAAGGTTACGGAAGCGCTGTCGAGGAAATGCCAGGAGGAAAATACGCCACGGTTCTTGGAGGTGTTGAAGCTGCGAGATTCTTGTGCCAAGCTCCTTGGGTATGAGTCTCATGCCTCCCTAATGTGTGAAGTTAAGATGGTGGGCACGCCGCAGAAGGCAGAGACGTTTCTCCTCGAGTTGGTGGATGCGTATGAACCGATACGCAAACGAGAATTGGAATTGTTGCTGGATATGAAGAAGAAGGATATTGTTGGCAATACTGGCGAAGGTACTGTCTCCCTTGACCCTTGGGATATTGCTTACTATACTGGGAAGTACAAGGCAGAATGCGCAGGTGTAGACGAGGCAATAATTCAACAATATTTCCCATTGGAGCATGTCAAAAGCACAATACTGACCATTTATGAAGAGCTGCTCGGGTTGAAATTTGAGCGTGTATTGGATGCTGAAGTATGGAACGAAGATGTAGAGTGTTATGCCGTCCGTTCAGTATCTCCAGACGGTCGTGGTGATGTATTGGGATATTTTTATCTGGATCTTTTCCCCCGTAAGGGCAAATACTCCCACCAATGTGTCTATCCATTGAGGCCAAGCTACAATAAGGCAGGCGAGGAAAGGGTACTCCCGGCATGTGTGAACGTTGGAAATTTGACTCCTTCTCGGGAAGGAGTGCCGTCAGTGCTGCTCTTTAGGGAGGTTGAAACTTTCTTTCATGAGGTATGCTATTACATTTTCAATAGTTTTGTTTTCAACATGTACTCTGTCGTCTCATCTTTCCACGTCTGATTTCCTTGCTTCGTGTACTATCATTATTTGTCAGTTTGGGCATGTCTGTCATTGTGTACTCACAAATTCTCGGCATAGCTTGCACTCGTGGGCATGGAGCGCCGTTCCTTGGCCTGGTGGTGTTGAGCAAGACTTTCTTGAAGTGTAAGCTTCTTGTTCCTTTCTGTGCATGTGTTTCTATCTCGCCACCTACACTTGATGCCATGCGATTCTTTTGCCCTTTTGACCCTCTTCTCACGAGGTTGTACTTTTTTGTTTTTGTTTGACAACAGTCCATCCATGATGCTTGAAAATTTTGTCTGGTGCCCAGAAATTATAAGGAGATTATCAAAGCCATGCTTACCCGAATCAACAATCGATGCTCTCAGCAAATCTCGATTTCTCATGACAGGCTATGCTAAAAGCAAATATCTTGCCATGTCCTTGTATGATTTGAAGGTGCACAGTGGGTCGGGCCCTTACGAGTTTGAGGGGAGAGAATATGATGCAGTGTCACTCTACAATACCATGATTGAGAGGTACACTGGAATTCCTCCTATTCATGGATCATTTGCTGCTGCTTCGTGGTTTCACTTGTTAATGGGGTAAGTCTGGTTATTGTGGTTACATATCATATGAATAATTTGCCCACTCACGAGAAACTCGTCTATACCATAACTGGTAGATATGATGCAGGTTATTACGGTGAGTCACAAAACATGTTTTTCAGTGCCAATTGACTGTGTTCAAAACACTCACCATTTCTTACTTCTACACAGGATATATTTACTCTGAGACCTTTGCTGCTGATCTGTTTAGCAAGTTCAGCGAACTTTCAAACAATAATAAACCTGTGATTGATCTTGATCTTGGCATGAAATATCGCGACAAGATACTTTCCCCTTGTGCCACTGTTGATGGCCGAGCGATGCTAGTGAACTTTTTAGGCCGAGATCCATCGAACAATGCCTTTTTGAGACGCATTCCCATGTCTTGAATTCTGACAATTTGTTTGGTGATGGTATGATTTCGTGGAAGTTGAATTGAAAAGTAGTATGACGTAGACACGGGAAAGGCAGATAAAAAGCTATGCACATCATATACAAACATATTAGGGAGATTATGGACATAACCTTGGAGATTAGATGGAGATGGAATGATACAACCAGCAATCTTTCATATCATCTTGCCATTAACTTTTGTGCATATACAAACTATCAGAAACATTTAATCACGAAATTGGATTGGAGAACATTGATGATTTTATTTCTTGTTCATAGGTCTTCTTCGGACTTATGGTATGTATGATGTGTAGAGACCTTAAGACTAATGTTCCTACTCTTGTCATTATTTATTCTACACTTTTTTTTAGTGACTACGAATCTCCTCCTGCTGTTGCTTTGGCTCCTTCAAGGCTAAAATGGATATACCCTTTCCTTTTCATCCGCTATATCATCATCATGTGGAGAGTGCCGCCATTGCATACGCCACCCCACCAGCAAGCGTCAACAAGTACCCAAAGGCCGCCGATCCAAATAATAACCCACCGCCATTATTAGTATTGCCAAAAACAATGGAACTTACAGCCACAGTGGCAATGCTACGTACATTCCCCAACAAACTAGTCGCCACGGGAGATGTTCGATTCACCAACACAAACGTTAGAACTGCCAGACATAATGACATAGTGGATCCCATCATTAGGTAGGATATTGTATTCAATGGATTTTGGAGGAAGTAGATTGCAAATGCGGTGAATTCTCCTGCTTCTGCTTCTTCCATTTCTACCGCCACTACTGATTCTTCTTCGTTCTGTGTTTCGAAGAGTATGTCCCATGGGCATAGGTATGCACTCAGCATGAGAACTTGTTCGCAGCTAAGATAGAATAACAACGATAGTGGGTTCAATTCCACTGCAACCGATGCATCCACATTCTTCTTTGTCGTTGCATTTTCTTTTTTGCTTTCGCCATGTGAGGGGTCCGTGCTTCGAGGGCTGCTGCCGCTGTCAGGACCATATGGCCCAGCACCCTGCTGCTGTTGTTGTCGCTCTGAATTACTAGTATATTCGTCGTCTTGTTCCTCATCCTGATCATTATTTCCATCATTGTTATTGTGCATCAATACACTACTCAAAACTAAACCAATTCCCGAAAATGCGGATGCACCCAAGGCATACTGATGACAATAATATCAATGTGTGAATGCGTGTGTGTGTTTGTTAGCAATAAATCATCAATTGAAAAGTAAAAAAGAGATTGATCAATCTATGAAAAACATCATACATAAATATCAATGAACTATGGTACTCACACCAGCGCCCTCAAACACATAACGTGGATTATCACTTCCACCCGCCTCCGCATAAACAGCCCTACACGCCCCCACCCCAATCAAACTCAATGCAAACATGCGCCCCTTAGAATACAACTGATACTGTCCTTCCAACACCGAAGTTAAAACCGCGACAAAGATTGGTCCACACATGAGACACACCTTGAACAAAGGCAAAGGTATAATTTGCAATGCCTGGTTGGCGAATGCCGAGGAGATGGTTTGTACGAGTGCTACGGCGGTGAGGGGTGTCAGGTGATGGCGGAATGTTTGGAGTGATGGCAATTCTGCTGTCAACCCCTCATCACTCATTGCAATACCATCATTCGCAGTAGAACCAGACGCAAGCTTCCTTGCGTACAACTTCCTTCTCTCCTCCAATTCCCATTTCCTAGATAAACAAATCAACACCAAAGATGCCAAAGCATTCGTCAACTTTTGCACGAAGGCATATACCAACGGAAATTCAAAACCGGGTACATTTCGCAACAAATTGGAATCGTAGATGGATAATGATATTCCTAGTAGTAAATCGACGAACATCATGATTGGTAGGAGGATTGCGGGTGATTTGAAATGATGACAACATTTCTGAAATAAGGTACCCTTGTGCAATCTGTAATCATCGATTGTGGTACCGTCGGTTTCTTCAATCAACAGCATTCGTTCTTCGTTCGCTTCATTGTCCAATTCGGCAATCTCGGACATGACATCCATATCCAAGAATTTGGCATAGGAATTCATACGACGAAAGCTTCTTCGTCGGCCGTATAAGTCTGCTGCTTGTAGCCATGAGGAATTTCTTCTCAGTGTTGGCCTTCCACCTCCTCTGTTGTTATTAATGCCATTGCTACTGTCATTGGGTGACGGGGATAGTATCTGAAGCGCATCCTGCTCCGGACTGGATAGATACAATTGACTCAAGTCGGATCCACTGCATGTCATACTCAATCGATGCGAGGAGTCCAATCGACGTAATGACTTTCGTAGACTTGATCTACCGAGGATATTTCGTGGTGAGGAAGGAGATGATGACATTAGCGAGGAGGAGGAGGATGGGGAGGATAGCGAAAAGGTGGAGGAGAGTGTGCGACGAAAGGTCCACATGCTACTGCTGCCGCTTCTGCCGCCATCGTTGCCGCTACTGCTGTCGTCGGATTGGGAACGGTGTTGCTGTCCGTCACTACTACCGCTGATGCCAATCGATGGTGAGCCTCGTATGATCGCCATTGTTGAGATGCTGAGAGTTCAATAATTAGCCGACTACTCCTATGAGCCAATGACCTTCTCGATTTATGGCAACAAGAAGTGAATGAAGATTGAATGAAGCCGAGAAGAAGCACATGAAAAGTGAATAAAGACGAGATACGATCTGACCCAACAAAGAGAAGGAGGAAAACTAAGGGTCCGCAAATGCCCTGTAAATGACTAAGCGATCATCTACTGATTCTCACGTGAACATGGTACACTTCGCTAATAAAATCAAATGACCCATAACGTGCACCAACCATTGCTTCCCGCCATTATTTTGCCATCGGGCCGAAGGTGAAAAAACAAAGAACAAGCAAAACAAAGAACAAAATACATAGCCAGGGATCAATAACAAGTACAGCCGCATATCACACTACACACTACTCTCATAGACTCTCATAGAGCATATCGAATCACTTGCTGACACACACACCTATTGACATTAGCAAAATGGTCTTCTACACGAAGAAGGCCAAGGCCAAGATGCGAGATCGTCGGCGCAAACTGATTAAGGCGGGTGACGGTGACGGAAATGTTGATGGCGGCAGCGCTGGCGACGATGGCCATCATGAGCATGATGCATCAACAATTAGTGATGGCAACAATGAAACTAAACAAGGCAGTCGCAAGCGTAATTCTGATCAAATATCCAATGGCCAAAAGCGTAAAGTCGGTGATGAAAGCCATCTATCATCTGAAGTGCACAAAAAAGCCAAAACTAGCAGCAATCAACAGTCAACAACAATCACAGTTCCAGCCGATCTAACATCCAAGGACACCAAAAAGTTTAGAAAGGATGCACGACGAAAAGCACGCGCCGAGGGCCATTCTGACGATCAAATAAAGTTTGTAATCGAGGGCCAGGAGCCAACTGAGGAGGAGCGACAAAAGGAAGATGACGACAACAACAAGAAGAAGTCCACCAAAAAATCATTCCCACGCATAAACGACCTCCTAACCCAACACGCCACGCAAGCCAAGCTAGCCGCAAAACTCCACAAACAACAATCCCAAAACGAATCCCTCCCTTCCACCGAAAAACAACGCTACGTCGCCATCGATTGCGAAATGGTCGGAATTGGCAGCACGGCCAAAAAATCCGCCTTGGCACGTGCCTCGGTGGTGGACTGGACCGGAAACGTGTTACTGGATACGTTCGTACGCGTCCCCGAACGGGTCACCGATTTCCGCACCCACGTGAGCGGTATCAGACCCAAGAACATCCATGTCAAGAACGAGAATGCCATGGATCACGAACAGTGTCGCCTCGCCGTGGGGAAACTCCTCCTGAATAAGATATTGGTGGGGCACGCCCTGAAGAATGATTTGTCTGTATTAATGCTCGATCATCCGAAGGTGGATGTACGCGACACTGCAAAGTACAAGCCGTTCATGCGTCCGTCCGGTCGGGGTGGGGGCAAGTTACGACCGAGGAAATTGAGGGATTTAGTGTTTGAGGAATTGGGGAGGAGGATACAGGTGGAGGGGGAGGCGCATTGTAGTGTGGATGATGCTACGGCGAGTATGGAATTGTTCAAGGTTGTGAGGGGACGGTGGGAGAAGGAGTTGGGGGAGAAGTTGAAGGGTAAGAAGAAGGGTGGGGGTGGTAGTAGGGGAAAAAAGTAATGGGAGAATTGTGGGGATGGATGGGTATTTTTTTGAGGGGCAGGACTGTAGTATTGCTTGGATGAGATCGACACTTACAGTAAATTATCACGACTTGTCCCACCCCCTGTGGGAAATTCTCAAACCTAGGCTAGCGTTTGGGGTGGGACAATTAGCGCGAGTCAGTACAGTGATGCGTGTGTGTCTCTAGATGAGTCTGCAAAGATGGGATACTCTCAAACCATGTCTGCTCGATGGGGGGACAAGTCGTGGTAGTTTACTGTCGGTGATTTGTGCTGCGCTATCAGTCTTGTCTTTATAATATTATTATGGGCGGATCAAGACAAAGTAGTCACTTGGATTATAATTTAGATGGGAATGAGAAATAAATGCATCTATTACAATCGACATGGGGGGAGGCAAGATTGAAAAATGCATTTGTCTGTATATTTTTTGTTGACATTTTTGTAAGTGCATGGAAGGTTGCTGCTCTCCCTCCTTCAACTTCCCCCCCTCAACCGTGACATATGAAGTATTTCCTCTCTCGCTTTTTCTGTTTATATGGTCAATGAGGTGGACAGGACCTTCCGAGCCAGCAAACAACAGGAAAGGCTGCCGCCAGTACTTTGTTAGCAATTAGCAATGAACCAAACCGTCATGGCTTTTGTGGGGCCCAAGCATTCATTGGAAACGGTGCACAATTTCCAATACAGATTTAATACTCGGAGTAATTCACGGTTTACCACAACAGCTTCAGCCAACATCAGAACATGCTACTACAGCAGGTCACATATCTTCTTCTATCTTATGATACTGTTGACAAGGATGCATTGGATTATATCAAGTTTTAAGTTTGTCTAATGCAAAAGGACTGTATAGCATACTATAATGTATCATCCGCAATCCAATTCTTATCCGTGACATGGCTCAGGGGAGGTGGAAGTGGGGGGGGTGGAAGTGGGGGGGGTGGTTGGCGTAATACACAACTTTAACTCTGCGAGCCCCATCCTGTGTTCTTCTTCTGACGCCGCTGACGAAGGCAATCTTGCTTTGAATGAAAAGCGACGAGTATCGCATGCCAATGCCTTGATTGCAAGGGGTGATTGGTCGGGTACCAGTCCACAGAAGAAACGAAACGAGGCGGCGCAGTGTTAAATGGAATTCGAACTTGGTTTAAAAATATAATATGTTGGGTGGGATGAGCAGAGAGTGCAGTAAAGAGAGCTAGTCCTGGTTCGCATTCATCTTTATAGGTTGTTTGTAAATTAGTTCATTTATTATTTCGAGCCAACATTCTTCCTAATACTACATGCACTCTCTGAAAACATCGCTGTCATATCCTAATATTTCATTCCTAATGCGAGTGCTATCCCGTGATGCGATCTAACTAACCTAGCCTATCACCATGTTGCAATCCACCTGCAATCAACCTAACTCTCTATCTTGCATTTTGTAGCCCATATTTTCTTCAAGCTTGATACTTATGTCAGGCAAAGGCTCGGGGTACTCATCGGTAACCGCCTCTACGGGGCACTTTACCCCCAACTCCGCCAACAACAAATAGCATCTTGTACTGTTGTATCTCATTGCAAAGTACTTGGCAAAGAGTAGTTATTGACTCCGCCCGGGCAAAGATACAAATCCTTTCCCATTTGACCATGATTTGACCACCGAAGTAAAATCTCCCTAATTTGTTATCATCGCAACCCAAATCGGGTTGATTGGATCTTCATATTGGAATACATGTGTTGTAGACTTCGATAAAACTCCCTCCATAAGAGACATATCTTTTCCACAATACAGTGAAAATCCAAGTGAGCATACAACATGAACAACACATATCTCCTTGTCACGATGAACGTCGTAATTAAAACGTGTCCTTGCCCAGGAAGAAAGGTGTGACCCTGGCCAGGTAGCCTCAAGGCGAGTCTACATGATCAATATTCGCCGTTTTCCTCTATCTTGTTTGTCCATTTTGGACATTATCGCCGAAGACGGTAGGATATTGATGAAAACACTACATCATCAATAGGACGCATATTTTCTTTACTGTTGTGTGCCTAGGCAGCCATTTTTCTGTGGATAATTTCAGTACACCGGTAATTTAATTCTTCATTTTATCAGCAAGAACGACATAAACCCCCTTCACACGCAATCACTATGATGCATGTTTTGTTTACTGTTGTGTGGAGCGTTCTTTTGGCTCATCTCTTTGGACGACAACCAACAAGCTAAAGAGAAAAAGGTTCCTGATTTGTGCAAGCTGTTGGAAAGAGGGCAACAAGAGCGTGTCTAGCTTGGAAATTAAGGTGGATGGGTTGTTCGGAAAAGAGTTCCATGTCAGTTCTTGGGAACGGTGAATGTGATACTCCATCAAAATGTGCTTTCAAACCAATTCCTACGCAGGATACGTTACATAATATTATCCCCGATGCTCAAAGAACACTCAATCAAAAAGTCTTGGCAATTTCGAGACTATTGACACAACTACGCGACCCAAGAGCTATGAAGCTCATGCATTCATTGAAATTTCACACTCAATTGGGGTGCACTTTGAGTTCGCCTCTGTTGAAACAAGAGCCACTTTCGCTGTTGGCTCATCATGGTCAGAGACCCTCGCTCTCAGGTCAGAGACCCAACTCAACATCATCAAAAGAAGCTCACGCAAAAGATATTCTTATTGTTGCGCCTCCTCGTGTACTCTTGCATGGGTTTCAGTATTGTCAAGTATGAGATCAGCTGGGAAGCTCTGACACTTTATATTTACTTTCGCATCAGAGGCCGAAGTACAGGGATATCGCTTTCAAGGCACCATGTCTGGATCACAGCCTTTCGAGGGAGTCACGGTAGTATTTTCGTATGATACGGCTCCTACCAATGTTCCCATCAAGAAGCTATCAATGAGCCCTACTGATACACTTGCATGCTATCCCAAATCTTGCATTGAAGCCCGCTAGCTTCAAGGACACTTGAAGAGCTATGCTACATAGAGGCTTGAACTGAATAGTAGCCAATGTCGCTCCTCTTAAAAACACCCACATTTTGATATAAATGACCCAAATCCCTCTAAAGAGTGGTGGCTAGCATTTGTTGGCAATGCAATGGTCCTCTATTGAAGAACACTACTTATCTGCTTACAAATAATCATCGCATACATGCTCAGTAAGGGTAAGGCATATGATGTGCATTTCTATCCTATCTTGTGCATATCTCTAGCATCATTTTTCGCATGTTATTGCAATATTGCCAACTTCATATTCCTCTTGATTTCTCCATCCAAGTAGCAAGAGGCAAGATGGCCCCAACATTGGGGGAGGAGAGGAAGATTGGTAGGGCCTGAATTCGGGTCTATTTACGGGCCCGCATGGTGCGATTTCGGGTCAAATGGCGGGTTCTCTTTGGGCGGCACCACCACCCCATCCCACCGTCACACACACATCAATCAACCTCAATCAACCATGGTGGGAACAATGTTGTAATGGGCGACCATAGAAGCCAAAAGTACCATAGCACGCACGAGCACCGAGCTAGAGGTCCACATTTTTTATTTGCAATAGTTGGCAGCGTTACAATTGTTATTTTTTGTTCAAGGTGAGCGCCCACAAATCAAATGTGAAATTGATGTTGTTGAGGTTTGGATAGAGCAAGGCGGGGGCCGGCGGGGCTGGGGGTTTATTTTTTATTTTTTAGGATAGCTTTGTAGATTTGGGTATGCGAGCAATTGTAGTCATAATATACATAATGTCAATGATAACCTCTCTCGAGGATGGTAATCATTTCGTCAAGGTGGGGGTGGGGCTCAGAATTAACTGTTTTGCATGTTTTGTGTACTTATGGGATTGCTTTTTTGGCTTTCCAATTTGATGCTTCCAGTGCTCGAGTCTCTTTATTATTATTTTTGGAGTGAGAACGAATTGCTATTATTTGTTAGTTGAGCAAAAAATTACTTTTTTCGTATCTCATCTCGTTAGGTATGAGAGCTTACGAGAGCAACAAAGTACTGAATATGGTATGTTCATGTTGTGTGCAACCTATTTCAGGCTTCAGGCCTCTACATTTGGAGAGTGGTTGCAGTAGGTTGCAGTGTTCGTGTTTTTGGTTTTGTAAATATGTCAGTATCATCTTTATTGCAATCCATTTTGCCACGAACCACCTGTTTATTTTGTAGGGGAAGATTTCTCTCTAGCATCTCGTTATTTGCAGTCCATATTTGCTCACTGCGTTTTCCATTAAAATTATCTCTGACTCTGATGATGCAGACGAGCTCATTGTTTTATTGGCAACTGCTACGCTAAAACGCAAACGCTAGATGATGATCTAGTCAGTATAAAAAACCTTTGCCACAATAGCTTTAATAAACCCGCCCACCTGCCCCCAAAGTATGGATGCACAAAATAACAATTCATCCGCTGTCGATCAGTTTTGTGGTGACTGCGTATGGAAACGATGGCAACCTACATATAAATACCAAAAAACAGAACATTACCAAACATGTCGGGGAAGAGTGGCTGAAATAGTGGCAGAGATGTTTAGGACAAATTCGTCCGGAAATCTAAACTACACCGCAATAGGAGAAGACGCAAAGAGGCAACTTTTGGATGAATTTTGCATAGACCCGAATTTAGACATCTATGACGATAATGAAGATGATGGTCAACAATTGCAATTGCAGAGATTTTGTGCTGATTGCTCGTGGAAAGGGAATAGTAATGACCCCTACTCTGATTGCAAGGCAAAAGTAAATAATATGGCTGAGGCGTACTTCATGCCAAGAGAAAAAGAATCAATTGGCTCATCATTGTTGATGGATTGTACTTCAAATGATAATGAAACTGTTGGTGTGCATGCTGTTCGGATGACCATAATGTCCGCTATTCTGGTCACTGCCTTCGCCTCTGCAATACTAATTTATGTTGTGAGAAAGCTTCAATATAATAAACAACCAACATCGGCAAAACAAAAGATTACTACAGGAGTAATTGGAATGGCTGTCATCATGTCCACAGCCTTTCTTTTCTCCAATGGACTACAACGAAACAAAGAAACTGTAACTTCAACCATTGCACAAAAACAAAAAATAGATGATGACGATGCACACTTCAAGCTTTGCAATCGAAAGGTTTACTTAAAGAATATGCCATCAGGTGGATTTGCTGGAGGTCCCGAGTTCGGTTTTTCGAAATGGAAACGTACTAACATTAGCCAAGGAGGGGGGATCTTGGCGGACAAACATTTCTTATACGGCCGGACTGGTAACAACATACGGGAATTTCTCCGCGGATTCGACTTGGCTAGAGATATTAACGGGGCCTATGTCATACACGAAAGGGGATTTCCAATGGATAAGCCACTTAATGAGCTATTCCTGGGGCTGCGACGATCCCACTTGGAACAAATACTTGGCATTACATTCTACGATAATGTTGAAGAAGAGGATAGAGCAAAATTAGAAACGATCCGAACGGGCAAATTGTTTTATTATGAGAGTGTGCAACAACACAAAAATCAAAGTGAAGCCTGGAAAGAACAAATTGCCCATCGGCATTACGTTCTACGGGAGCTCTATCGATTGACCGCTAGGGAAATGGAATTGAACTCAAACTCCTCGGCTGCTGCCAGGAATGTCATGTGTCACTCTCTCAATGCAATATTTGGCAGTGATGGACGCGGCGTGACGGAAGAACAACTGGCCTCGTTAGGCTTCAATCATACGATTACAGAGCAATACACTGCTATTCACAGCCGCTCATTTGAGGGCACTGGGAAGGACATGATGGACAAGGTACAAAAAGAGTTTGGTGTAGATCCCCGCGCGTACATTGATGTACCTCCTGACTTGATTACAGAAATTCTCACTCCGTTGGCAATGCACAACAAATCAATTTTGATGATTACTGATGGAGAGAATACTGAAGTAATCGAACGCCTGTCTTCTGATCCTACCATTGGGCCTTACTTTGAGGTGATCCCGCAATCAATTAGTACCATGATTAGTGATTTGATGCTGGCACTCCTCAGTACGGTTTTCGTCGGTAATCCGTATTCTACATACTCGCAATATATAGCACAGGCTAGGTATGCTCTGGGGATCGGACCTTCATATCTGTATATCAAGTGGGACAAAGAGAGGGCAAAGTGGCAGACATTTTGTGAGGATGAGGATTGTTTTTACAAGTCTAAGCAAAGCTACCCATGATATATATTAGCAGTTCTGTTACCAGAAACATAAGAATTGTCGTCGTAGTCACTTCGGCGTCTTATGAGGAATCTGGCAATCAAAGGGGAATTGGATATTGCCGTGAGTATATAATTTGGGCTCTATCAAGCAAGGGGTACATGTCATTCAGTGATGATCATTTGCTTACATGAAGATCTGATTGATTCCATTGTGCAGAATTGCTTGGACAAGTAGCCGAATCCTCCATCAATTCATGGTTCAGAGGCTTATTGTATCCAATATTGCACATGGTGCGTGGTATGCTCGGGCGGGGCAAGCAGGGTGGCTCTTGATAAACTGAAACAAGATCCATTATTGTGCTGTGCTGATATGGACCAGAACGATGATCAACACATTCAGCTAATGGAGGTTCAGTATTTTTTATCGTTTTTGTTGGCTGTACCGACAATATAGGTATGTCTATCCTGCTTCTGTAGGTACAGTTTCAAAGTACATAACATCTTCTATTGTACCCACTCATTCTAATACAACATCATTTTCACTAATCTTCACCTGTGCAGACAACAAAATGATACCCCCCAGCTCACCAAATAGCACTGATTTTTCTTGTGAAGTGCCCGCTATGCTCTAGATGGAGTGCGAAAGTCAAGATGCAAAACGATTCCATTGAAACATGCAAATATTGCATCCAATGATACCTAGATAATCCCATCTTCTTCTTCCAACGAAGGAGAAGGAATGGGTCCAATCTCGAAGTCATCATAATTTTCATTCCCTTGTTCCTCCTTTGTCAAAGAAGCATCAGTCATGGGTACAATTACAATCTCTACATCATCATAAGTTTCTTCACTCCTCTCCGCCTCCCTCTGCTGCACCTTCTGCCATCGGCGACGTGTCGACTTCTTCCTCTGTCCATAAATAATTGCAATCAAGGCAATCGTTACCATCGCTCCGGCCAGGACACTCAATCCAATTACCAATTCCTCGTTCCGTCCATCCACCTTGGTATTCTCATCGGTCAAGACTGCAGACACTAATTCTTCCACAAATATGACCTCCTTCTCCTCTCCGCTCTCTTCGTCAATTACCTTCTCCTCACTTTCTAGTTCGTACCTGTAATTAATCTCCATGGCAAATCGTCCCTTGATCAGCGAAACTAGTGTCCCAGTCTTGTTCACATCGTACAATACGTCACGCCCGCACAGTAGTAGTGATCAAACGATCCCATCTCCTTCTCGTCCTTGGTCACTTCCGGTACCAATACTGGACTTGCCATTCCTTTCGTATAAAATTCGCTGGAGGCTACATCGTTGAATTCCTCGCACTTTCCATCCTTGATTTCGGCAGTGACATTAAGACCCATGGGGACGGAGATGTCACACCAAACTACGGGATAGGTCGAGTTATCAAATAGAGATTTCTGTACCACTGCCACGTAGCATGTGTGAGTGAAGGTTGAGTTTTGCATTGTCATGATTCGGTTGTAGGTTTCGTCGTCAGATAGGCTCGTCGAAAGTCGTCTGCGTTGTAGGAGAGTAGGAATGAGTGACCACGAAGTCTTTCCATTTCTAGATGACGATGACAAAGCAGCAGAGGTAGCTCCATTGCCATGCCAGACAATGGCGAGGCTTAGGAGGAGAAGAAGATATTCCATTTTTTTGGGTGGACAAGTAAGCAAAGTGGAGAGTTCTCAAGACGAATGAAGAATGAGAAGAATGAACCCTTCTGCAAGCTAGGGTGAAACACTGTGAAACACCACGCACGAATGAGAGAGTTCACTCTTGCTGCTGAGTTGGACTTTTGGCACCGAGCAGTCATCTCGCGATCAGGTCCCGGTCGCCGCGTCATATTTTGTTCACTTTTTTTTTTTAGAGGATTCGCGGGCGATTTAGCGCGGCGATCAATAAAGTAAGCAATATGCCCCCTAACCCCCGTTTCCTGCTATCCCCTCCACTCTCCCCCGAAGCGAACTCAAAAATAATAAGATCATGATGTCTGTCAAAGTGGGTAGTGCTCATCGCGGACGCTCGTTCTAGGCAACCATCCGTCCCTAGAAGTCGTCCAGTGACTCTATGAAAAGCTTATCTTCCATACAATCG
>JALLAU010000465.1:0-15133 GCA_036939495.1 Thalassiosira hispida | reverse complement strand
TTGACAAGATCAAGGCGTGATGGGTTTTTCCGACCGATCTCTGAGCGTAGGAAAAGATCCAGTAGATGTAGAGATTGTACAATACGTACCTGCTCTGACCTTCTGTTGGTTCCTTCTATGCTACATGTCGCTCGACTACATACCCTAGCTATGTACCCATTACGTATCGCATTACTTCGGTTAGTTTTCAATCTGGTCACGCCAAATTTGAACTTGTTTTTGACGCGTTTTCGTAAGCGAGAATTACAGTTCAAGAATCTCATTGATCTTTGGCTCTTCCTATTCCGAAGACCTGAGATTCTACTCAATACCACTGAATTTTCTCAATCCTCAATGGACGCGGAATCAACTGGTAAGTTATTTCAGTGGTTGAGAACGCTAGTAAGACCTGTGGTTTTCCTCCTCTTGGCGAGCGCTTTGTCGATTATGTCATCAACGCAGCTTCGTGCTGGATGTTCTTTTCTTCGAGTTGCGATCCGTGAGAGGGAAATTTGTTTGATCAAAGGATCATTTCCAAAGGGCATGGAATTCGCGTACCGCGTTGCTCCATCTGCCTCAAAATCAGTGACTCTGATCTAGCGGATCACCGACACAAAGTTAATGGCTCTGATCTAGCGGATCACCCACCTCCCACGATCCACGATTTAACTAATCGATGTGCATCGCCCGCAAAAAGCGAGAGGAAAACCACAGGCCTTTGCCTTCTTACCATACTCAGATACAATGACATCTTACATGAGATTCTTTTATACTTACTTTCCCAAAACAATACAGTCACGGGCCACATTACTCTGGCCAGTAATGACGAGAGTACTCTGATTACGCTTTCACGTGCCGAGAATCCAAGATTCGACAGCACCTTACTTCCTTCTTTCAAAGGTGGTTCAATTGGAAAGCGTAGTGCCAACATTACCAATACTACTGTCTCGGCAGGAATTGGTTGGTTGATTACCAAGAACAAAATGTCGGTTCTTTACTTGCCTCGACTCGTATCTAAGGAGAATGAGGTTGATACCGTATTCTTGGCCACGGCATCAAACAAACCATCCCAGATCCGCCCAAAGACAATTGTTCAATCAGTATTGTACAACGTTCTACTTGTTGTTGATAAGGACAAGGTACCCGATGACGTCCCTATTGGGATCCCCATCGACAAAAATGAGGCAGCAATCAAACATCACTTTTATGAAGCGGATGGGACAACCCTACTTGACAACAAAGAAAAGGTTGCCGCACGGGTATCAGCATCTTTTCCTGTGGGATACGGCTCTCTGTTACAGACTGGGAAATTGAACCAAGCCACATACGATTGTGTGGAGCAAATGGACCCCAGCGGGTTCGTCTCGTGGCAGGTGGAGAATTTGGCGGCTCACAACCCCCAACTCCAGGCAATCCTCACTACCGACACCGCCATGCAAAAATACTTGCCACCCATCCCGAGTCCCGTCGGATACGCTATCGTCCCATCACCCTTCATTAAGAGTGAAGACATAGACGACGCAGATGATGGCCTTGAGGAGGATGTGGACGACTTGAGCAAAGTATGCCTTGTACTCTGCGCAAAACATGATGTTATTCCGTCTTCTCCGGCGCCTAGCTCGGTGACACTTGTCCCGACTAAGATTGCAGCCGCCGAAGAACTCAAAGCCGCCAGCCAATCCGAGAAGGATCAAAGTATCCTTGGTCTCAAGGCTTTTGGGGTCACGTACAACCCAGTCAGCAAGTCTGTCACTCTTCCTGAAATCTCTGAGCACGTTAAGAGTGTTCTCGATATGGCATCCAAAAAAGGTCAACGTACTGCTACGGAAGCGACCTTGGAATCACTTGGAGCAATCTTTGGTACCAGTAACCATTTTTTGCTGCGATCAGTAGATCAGCCGAAATATGATGCCATTACTTTGGCCCAAATGTCCCAATGTTCATTCTCATCTCAAACGGTCGATTCACTAGAGTCGAAAGTCAGAAATGGTCTGACGGTACCTCAGTTGATGCCCGATACCCAAGCCACGAGCAAAACGAAAAAGGACAAGGACAACCTCAACGACGCTGAAGATGCCGTTGGGGAGCATTTTTCCAACCGTACTAAGATGGACACAACGTTCACTGCGGTCAGTGAAGTCTCCAATGCTGGCTTTTTGCTGGGCGCAGAGGCCAATACTCTCGTACTTTTGGCATTCTACTATGTGTTCGACATCACGAATGACGACGGAGCTCCTCTACCAACTTTGGTCGACTACCTTTTGGAATTCGCCAAAGAGATCACAAGTATACCAGCCAGAAATTGGTTGAAAACTAATGGAAGTTCGAAGCAACAGTTCCTATACTACGTACTGAACCAGCTCATGTCAAT
The DNA here is from genome assembly GCA_036939495.1 of Thalassiosira hispida. Taxonomy (NCBI): domain Eukaryota; phylum Bacillariophyta; class Thalassiosirophyceae; order Thalassiosirales; family Thalassiosiraceae; genus Thalassiosira; species Thalassiosira hispida. The sequence goes on along the minus strand of JALLAU010000465.1, from coordinate 12,783 downwards.
TTTGACTTCTTATGGTCGAGCCTCAAAAGATGTCATGGTAAAGAATGCAATCAAGAACGGTCGTCTTGATACCGTTCCCACTCAACATTACATGTTGGCGGACTCAATCTTCCACGATACATTGCAAAAGATGCAACGAATATTTTTGGGTAGCACAGAGATCCCCTCTACCAATCTGTACCTCACTTCCGCAGCGAAGAAGAGGTCTGACGATAAAGAACAGAAAAAGCTTGTGGCTGATCTGAAACTATCTGCTGGTACCCAGCCAGCTGGAGGCGGAAAACATATAGCTGCTAACGGCAAACATGGCAACAGCCCTCGTCCGGGAACCGACGATCGTCATTACAAAAAGCAAAAGCAAACAGGGTATGGCAATGGCACATCTGGTTGGCTCAACGTCACTGGTGCCAATTATGACTTGTGTTCAGAGGTAAACTCAAAAGAGCTCCGCCTTTGCAAATCTAGTGCCCGTGATGGTGTTGCATGTCCATTCAAGGACAAATGTAACTTTCTACACACCACGTCTATCAATGATCTCCCAGTAGAGAAGCGTAAGCCCTTCGTGCTTCACATTGACAACACCCCAGGAGTAGAGATACTCGCAGAAGCAGACGTCCTGGCCAAAATCCGAAGCAGCTGATATGCGCAGTCTAGCGCATCTCGAGAAGTACCATACAACATATGTCCTTTTCAGGCATTGAGTAACTCACTAAATCTACATTCTTCTACTTACCGAGATGCGCTAGGCGCTATTCCAGTTATTGCTTCAAAAGCTTCACGATCTATCTCATCAAAAAAGTCTCCTATCCAGTTACCTACTTCGGTACCTGCTACATTATACAACGGTCACCCAGTATTGCAATTATTCAAGCCATCACCAAAAGCATCACCCAAGCCATCAACCAAGCCATCGCCCAAGCAGATCTCCAAAGACTTGTCCTGTAGCAATTATTTGGAAAGAGCAACCAGTTACGCAAATAGCAGCGTGGATCCTTCCATCGCAAGATCCAACAAGCGTAGCAAAAAAGACAAGCACGAAACCCTCAAGTCTTATCAGCGAGACGTGCTGGGTATCGATCATACAATATCCAAGACGGATAGTATCGGTAAGTTAGCAGAGACTAATAGTGTGCAGAGTATTGACACGGTCTCGGTAATATCGATAAATGACGCAACAATAATCACGGCAGACAATGTGGTGGTTCCATCGTCTGAGCACGCAACAATCATAGCCTTGAATGAGAAGAACATCGAGCAAGCGGACGAAGAAGCTCGAGAGGACGCTCGAAGGTTGGGTTTGCCCAGACCTGTAGAGTTGATGAGCCAAGGATTCGGCCAACCATCTAGGGATCACTCTTTTACGCAAGAGGCATCAGGTGAAACCGTCATCTTTCAATTCATAAAAGTGGGGGACGTCTACTTAGTAGAAGAGGATATCGCCAGATTCCGAGCATCACACCCGCTAGTCGATCACTTGTACAAGATGATACGAGAGTATTAAAAAGTTGACTTCTCTTGGTTGAGAGAGTACGACCTCGACTACGCCTCGCAAACGGAGATCCCAAGAGATACAGTTAGAATGTTAATGGCATGTCTATTCCATTTCGATCTGAGCGTAGCAAACGTCATGAGGTATGTTGGCAACAATTACACGGGAGGATACCGTGAGGTGGAAGCTAGTATTAGAAAAATGAGAGGCCTGGTCGATGATGACCTTCTCACGCTGTACGCCAAAGTAATGACGTTTGGAGCACCCTCTCATTTTGTAGCAGAATCCACGCGGGAGAATGCACTCCTCCATTTACGGATGAATAATCATCCATCCATCTTGGCCAACCTACCACAAACTTTGAAAGCAATGAACAAGCTGGAGAAACACAAGTTTGTGATACCTCTGAAGAGTTATATTGCGAGGTTCGTACCTCATATTTTCTTCACACCACACCATATGTTACGGAAGAACGATAAAGATCGTCTCATCTGTGATGCAAGTCGCCGATTTACACCAACGTCAATACCACTCAATATGATGACCTCTACTCATCGAGGGGTAGAACTCAACTGCGATTACGGGCGGGTACTCATCCGCATCCTCATCCGAGTTTGGCGCCTTCGTATCACGTACCCACTACGAGACATCATATTGCACGCCAACGATGTCAAGTCTTGCTTTCGGCAGATAAAACATCACCCAGACGTTATGGGGGCATTTAGTTACGTGATTACAAACACACTTTACCTTTCGTGTGGATTAACTATGGGGTCAGATTTCAGCCCAGCATCATGGGAGATATGCCGACGACTCACAGAACAACTCGCCACTAGCCTTTTTGATGATGACAGCTTGGTATCCAAGCATCGGGAGCATCTCGATCAATTGCAATGGTCTAAGAAATTAGGCAAAGGCAAGCCAAATGATTTTGTCCCAGCTCATTCATGTTCAGAGTACAAGGGAGTACCCGATGAGCAGGGAAAGCCAGAAAATACGCCTCACCATCTATTTGTGGACGATGATGTTTATGCCGAAGTTCACGACATCGATCGAGTGGAGCGATGTGCCGCCGCAGGAATTGAATCATTATTCATTCTCCTCGGCGAGTCAGCAGTAAATGTGCGTCAAGACCCAGTATCCTGGGAAAAGCTTTACGAAATGATAATTCATTACAGGAATAAAATCCTCGGCTATATTCTCGATACGAGAAGCATGACAATCGAGGTTCCTCCCGAGTATATTTCGAAGGTAGCGAAATTGTTGACAACAACTTGGGGAAAGCACAGAAGGTCTTTCGAAGTGAAAGAAGCAGAGACCCTGGCTGGTCTTTTGGCCTACATCTCTAACTGCGCTCCATGGCTCAAGCACATCATGTCCCATCTTTACACCTCCATTTCATTTGCTCTGGGAAGCAACACTAGCTTCCTCATTTGTACCAACAAGGGCTTTCGCCAGCAAATCAAGATAGCAAAAGGCCAAGCTATAAACTATAAACTACACCGTCGAAATGGAAAAAAACTTTTGCACAAGCCGAGATGGCTCTAAAGTTCACAACCTTAAGAAGCGTCATATCATTCCGCCAACGATGATTGACGAGCTCGATATTATACGTGAGGCACTTATATCGCCAAACATATGCAAATCAATGCCAATTGCCCACCTTATCCCAGATTGTGACGAGTGACGACGGGGAGTGCCATGGCGAATCAAGTTTGGAATCAGCTGGAAGCTGGTCCATCTCCATGGAATTTTGGTGGTGGGTAGATTGGCCAGAAGCAGTACGAAGCCGAACTCTGCGCTTCGTCAAAAATGGCAAATCTGGAGAGTTGATAGATATCAATGCTCTGGAATACGCAACAATTATCATTAATTATGCAGCGAGTATACACTATTGGATTACTCGAGGGCACTGCGTTTCACGAAAGATACCCCATCCGTTGGTTCATATCTTTGCAGACAATACATCGTCCGAATCGTGGACGATCAAAGGTTGCAAGCGCTCTTTGGTCGGGCGGAGGCTAGCACGTCTCCAGTGCGCCCTTATGCTGAACAACCCTGTGGGAGTTACCGCAGACCGTGTTGATACCAAAACTAACGTCATCGCTGATACAATATCACGATGGAAAAAAGAAACTGACCTTTTGCTTGGCTTTGATACCCTTGTACAGGAGTTTCCGCAGCTGAAATGCTGTCGGCGTTTTCATCCGAGCAAAGAACTCATATCCTTGGTCATGCACGCAATCCACTGACTCTCAGTCAGGTACTACAAAAAAATCCAGGCAGGATTGCTTCCTAAAATATTGCTTCAAAGCAAAACTGTACGAACCCACCGCCAAGCATATCCCTCCAAAACAAAGCAACTTCCTTCTTGGTTGTTTTGTCATCAGCTTGATTCAAGGAGATAACATCCTACGGCTGAATCTCAAGTCAGCAACCATCCGCAATTACGTCAGTGCTGCAGCTAATCTTTACGAGGATCGCTCCTTGCCAAACCGTTTCAAGATCAAGACAATAAAAACAAACTATCCTGATATCATTCTCAAAGCCCTCACAAACTACGAAAATATACCCAACAGAAGGAGGGAGGTCATCACTGATTCGATGTTTGAACACATTGATGAACTAGCTTTGGCAAGTGACGAAGATAGCCTCTACTCGTCGTTTAAGGATTGGGCAGCCTGGAGCAGATACAGCGGCCCACGCCGGTCTGAATGGTGTCAAACACGGCAAACTGAATACGAAAGGGCAGAGCATGGACAATATGACGAAGCGCTTGCCATTTCGTTCCATGACATCGCATTCTACGATGAACATGGGAAACTATTAACCTTGGAAGTACCTTTCTCTAAAGTCTTGTATGCTACTGTCGAGTGGCGGTTCCAAAAGAACAACGACGACGGTGAGATCGTCAAATACTACATCAACATCGTGTACAAAAAATGGTGCCCAACTTACGCACTATGGCGAATCAAGCATCGTGCATTGCGATTGAACATACCCAATCACGAACCCATAGCAAAATACAAATCCCAAAAGGGAGATGTGCGGTTTATCACGGATAAGCATGTGAAAACAATCTTGCAACAAGCCGCGAAAGAGAAGCTGGGCATCACAGACCCGGCAATACTACAAAAATGGACCACTCACTCGCAGAGAGTTACTGCAGCAAATGAACTACACCGTCTCGGTTTCAATGCACTTTTTATAAAGCACAGAATACGTTGGAAGTCTGACGCTTTTATCAAATATCTACGCCACACCATCCATGTAGCGAGAAAACATACCGCAGCTATGAGCTTGAATGAGATAAATCTCAAGCTCCATACTTCCAATCTCAACAAGGTAAACGAGAGAATCAAGAATATGAAAGTCTTCCGTACCCCCAGTGAAGATGATATTCTCTGGGAGAAAAACTTTTATGCAGCTGCAACAACAGCATAAAAATGCGCTTAGTATATACCAAATATCCAATGATGACATTATTCACTAAGTGAATACTTGACAAATTGGAAGGTGCAAACAGCAAACGTGAGATCTATTCTCTCTATAAACATACCTATTTCGATTGGTACTGTTAAATCACAAATACAAATCAATGCCAGTACTTTTTCTTTTTTCTTTTCCATGTTCTAGTCATGGTACTAGTTACGTGAATTTCGAATAAGACAAGATACCGATAGTATCACTACATATCAAGATTCTCGCCACTTCTGTTCGTCCTCTACAACGACTTCACAAGTCACATGGATGGGTAGTCGTGCCGATTTTGGGGGTTGGTAAATTCGATATGTATCAATTTAACCAACCCTAGTAGTGACACTTTTGCACTCTGGAAATATTATATATCTCTTTTGTGTTAATAATATATCCATAGTCGTATCTTGCCTAATCTTTATTCATAGTCGTAGTACTTGACAAGATCAAGGCGTGATGGGTTTTTCCGACCGATCTCTGAGCGTAGGAAAAACACTAATACTTAACGATGCCATTACTACCTATGACTGCCGGGGATAGATACTACGAGTACGGTAACATTTGCACCCCGCCCCCCTCCCCCCAATTTTTTTGGGAACCCTTTGCGATTTGGTTCCAAAAAAGTGTGGGGATTCTGAGGGGGTCAGCGTAGGAATTTCGTCGAGTTTTGGGGGGGTCTAGGAGGTGTACCAGAGGTCATGTAGGACCTAAAATAGTTCACAGATTTATTGTAATCTCCCACTAAATAAATGACGACGGCAACTGCAACAATAAACATCTCATTCAATAGCCCCATACGACCATCATGGCCAATCCATCCGCTATCATCATTGCCGGCGTCATCGCAGTCGATAGTGATTCGTCCGTCGAGGTTGTTGAGAAGCCGTGGCACCGCCAACCTTTCTATCCTATGACCACCGGAAAATAGTATTTCATCGTATCATAAATTGATAAAGTCACGTTGACCATGAAATATATGACTGTCTAATTGACGTATTAGCATCGCAGTACAATTGGTTCCAGGAAGTTTGTGGACGCATTCCTGACAAGCAAACTAGAATGAAAATTTTGAACAAAAGATGCAGACCTCCTCGGTTGGGAGCACACCAAAGAAAGTTATTTCAATGCTCTATCCGACATCCATGATTAGAACTGTGGAAGAGAACTATGACGTCAACTAATGAGAAAACAAACCCAGAGCAAACATAGTCTGTCCACCACCTGTACTGAGATTAGTCTGTCTACTGATATTAAAATGGTGGGAACACTTTCCGCCTTGTCCTCATCATTGTCACTACTAATACTTTTATCACTACGAACACAATATATTTCCTTGTTGAAATGATCTTTTGAATGCACCCACAATCAACCCATGTACTCCCTATCTGCACATGTATTATGTGGATACATTTAGTTTAGAGAAGAAACATGTAAAATTCACACATATCCCTACAATCAATATTATGATTGCCCCAAACTCGAAGGTCAAGTGCAGCACAATGCAGACAGAAGTGTGCTACCCACATCTCTTTTATTTGATTATTTTTATGATTTAAGGTTGCCTGTGGGGCAGTAATCCTCCCATAACTTCATTTCTTTCAAGTGGACAGTTGCTGTGTTGTAAGCAATTTTGCCGAGACGACAATGATGTAAAGAAAACAGCAACCCTCTTTAGAAGTTGCTGGTGTCTCGTTGCACATCCAGCCCAGCAGCTAGCAGTTCCATCTCAATTATGGATCCCTACTTTCCATGACATATCAGCAATGGTGGTGGAGAGCATATATTCTCAAAACTAGATGGGGCCATTGTCCAGAATAGATGTATCTAGTCTCGATAATAGATGGCCACAATGACGCGTACGCCCACCTACTCCAAATTCCAACGGGGATGCCCGACACTCTCATCGTCTGATCCACCAGACAACAAACAACAACGTGCATCCACCTCCAAACGACAACGGCAATGGCGCCACAAGACAGTAGTCCCCCTTCTCAGCACCTTCAAATAGGGGGATCAATGTTACGCCCATCTCATACTATATCGCAGCACAAGTGCATTAGGAGCGATAGAGTGTGAGATGGGCATAACAATGGGGATGTGGAAGGCGCTACGCACGTCGACGACGACAATGACACAGCATAAAAGGCCAAAATACACGCCCCCGGTGGCCTATGAGACAGCCGTAAAATGCAGGGATTCTTTGGACGTCTCCTAGGGATACGTCGACGATGCCGGCTAGGCGGTAGAGTGCTGATAATCGTCCCTTTCCCCTCCTATCGGTCACCGTAAGTAGGTGCGGCCAATTCTCATGGTTGGGGGAGGTCGTTGGTCATCGCCGTCGCTTGACGCTATTGGAAAAACTCTGGCGTTACTGAAATAAGACATAATGTATCTATTGATTAGAGTTGTAATGTAAAATAGCCAATATGATGACGTGGCGAAGAGTCATTCTCGGCTCTAGATGGACGGTCATGACCATGCATTCCTGAGAATATTTTTCCTCTACATTTGCTGCGCACAACATCGTATAGTCCTAGGAATGGGTTTTTCTCAGCTTGACCGGCAGCTAGTCTCAAGAACGCTGCCGCAACAGTGACGGTTTGGTGCCGTATTTGTGATGATTCATTATCTAGATAGCACAGTCAAAGATAAGAAGATGTATCGTCCACAACGGGTTTAATGACATCCAACGCAGATAAATCCTCAGAAATCTCCGTCTCATTACACGACCTAATCGTATCTTCACTTTTGACAAGCCACATTGATCTATCGCGCGCTCTGTCGCATGCTACAGCCCCCATTTTTCTGCGGCTCTTTTGTTTCTGCCTTGATATCGTAGGTAGGTACCATATCATACGATACGATAGGAGATCATTCGATCGACTCCGCGCAGCGCTGTCTTTCACGACGCTACCTATCGGGCGTACATCGCTACAGCCCCCGCGCGTTTTCTTTTTGTGGTAACAGTTCTTAAGATCATTCCACGATCAACTACGATACTGACATGACGAGAGATCAACGAACGGTTGGGAGAAGTACGATATGTTATTTGTACTAACATGCCTAGGTAGGTACACGGCGAGGCACATCAGTGACGTTTTCTCTTCACCCCAATCCCAATCATATTCTCATTCATTCTCTGTCGTGCAGATCATTGTTCCTCGTCAACAGTCAACAGTGCCATAAAAAACCATATTCACTACTTATTATGTTTCTGCATTGACATCCATAGCCTGCATAGCTAGTATTACTAATGAATACCATGCTCTTCAGCATTCTTCTTCTCGCGTTCCCTCTCGTCAGCGCCGCTACTCATCGACGAGACGATGCTCCTGGTATTCGAGGCACTATCATCGACAATGTCATCGATGGAGCACCATGCGATGAATCCTTCCCAATAGCCTCACCTGCATCACTGCGTAATCTTCCACCGAAACGACGTCTACTGCAAGGTGATGAAAGTGAAAGCCATCGTCATCTAGTCGCCATTATTCCCGACGACGACGACGATGCCGAAACAAATAGTTATCAATCCTACGCACCGCTCTGTGAGGATGGGAAGCATATTGACATTCGTAAACTCATGCAGTGCAATGGTGGATCGTGCTGGAGCGAATTCTATCAGGTAAGAGAAGAGATGATATTATAGACAGGACGAAAAGAGCAGGATGATGAATAATTGTGTGTTGCCTTGTGGCATTGTATGTTGTGTCGATGGCACTGTATGTAGGGCGCCGGGGTATCCGCTCAAAACACTGGTAATAGGCCCAATACAGTACCATATTTGCTTCAGACGATGAAATCGATTTGGGTCGTTTGTCTTTGCTCTTTGTTGCATGGGTCCCTTTTTGTCGTCCGTGACCTAGTTAGTTGCTATGATATTATGTAGGTGTTTGTGTGTTTGAGATTGGACAAAGTGTCGGATCTTTAGAGTGAGGGAGCGTCGATGTTGTGTGACCGTGATGCGATTCTATATCTTGTTGGCAAGTTTATTTGTCTGTTCAGTAAGACTCTTGTTAAGCGCAGCATTTTTTGTTTCATCTCTGGCTTGGGAACCAACTAATGTCTGGCTCTTCAGATGTGCAGAGCACTCTGGGCATCGTTTTGACGACGCATCTTTGACTAGAGACATCTGGGGTATCAAGCTCCAGTGTGTTGACACTTTTTTCCCCATTTCATATCATTTGTATGAAGCTCGTATGCCATGCATTCCTCACATGATAAGCACTAACTCGACACCGGCCCATGTCTCTATACTTTATACCCATGCAATAAAATAACATTATGACAGACTTGCACCTTCGAATGCACATGGAATCCACCAACGCCCATCCAAACCACCCGCCCAACACTCAAACCGACGACACCAACATCAACATCCTCAAGTGACAATCACGTGTTGCTCAAACTCCGAGATTTACTAGCCGGATATCGTTTCTCTCCACCCATCCGTTTTGCCATCATCAAGTACCTAAATGAATTCCTGCACAAGTACATGGATTACGATTTAGAGATTAAAGGGATTGAATGGCCAGGCTACTTGCCAGGTCAATCACACTCTTTACCACTGGAAGTCATGGCTGTAGGTCCTACAGATGTTTCCGAATTCAGTTTGAAATACATTCAAGAAACTATCCGTGAACACGAGGCAGAGTTTGTAGCCTTTCTAACAAAACTTGATGGTGGCATTCCATTCAAGAATGTCATAATGGAAGTGGATACGTATGATCCCAATGATATAGTCGAGGGACCTACATTCCCTCCTAGCAGCTTGCCTACTAAAGCTCCGGAACCTGTTCAAGTGATTGATACATTAGTGCTAAGTAGCGAAGAGGAGGTCAAGGAGGGTGGTGTGCCATGGTGGGTGTGGCTAATTATTGTTATAGTTATTCTTGGACTGTGTTGCTGTGGAGTTTGGAGCTGTATGCAAAGAAACAAGGATTCTGATGAGGATGACGACGTGAAGAAACAAACAATGAATATCTACATGCAGAATGGAGGAGGGCAATCTGTGGCTGGTACACGAGCTGGACGATCGACTGCCACGGGTATGAAGTCTCATCGTACACGAAGTGGCGCCAGCAGAGTGACTTCACGTTCCAGACGTACTAAAACGAGGCTTCCAAAGGAGCAGGAAATTGAAAGTAGAATATCCGAAGAAGGTGATGACTTTATGAATGGCTTGTCCACGGCTGTAAGTGCCCTACCCGCCAATGAAGGGTTTGACCCACCCGAAGAAAAGAACATGGTGGTTCTTTACAATCCTCAACAGGAAACCCAGATTGCACCACGAGATCCAACCATGTACATCAATGATGAACCGCACACATCTTCGGGATCAAAGATTGAAGAACCAGATGGGATCAAGGTTACTCGTAAAAAGAGTATGTTTGCTGCTGAAGCCGTTCAGAATGAGCGAAGCAGGAGGAATGCCTCATCTCGCAGAGGCAGCTTCGGTGATCGGCTCAAGTCCTCAATCACGTGGAAGAAACCTCAGTATTATGAGGGTGATGACCCGAGTGAGTTTAACTCCAACCCTAATAGGCGTGATCCCGAGGCTCTAAGCTCTGATGAGGTTAGTAATTACAAACGGACATCTTCGAGCAATGACAACAAGGGTGGCCACAGCAGTTCTGGCGAGAGCAGCAACAACAAACGATTTGGTACGGCCAGAGATAGCTTTGGCGATCGTCTCAAATCATCTTTCAACAATTGGAAACAACGCGACCCAACCGATGTTGGATTTGGCGACATTGATTTCAATGATCCTTCGGTCTATGATAGCCCGAGCATATTGACCCAGGAGAATCCTAACGGGATGGAGGTAGAAGCACAGTCGCATGCTCCCTCTACACGATCGTCCAGGAAGAAGAAGAAGAAATCTTCATCATCGTCAAGGGGCGGTAATGGCCATGGCGAGGCCTCGCAGAGTGGCGGTGGTATGAATCATGGTGGCAATGGCAATAGTGGCAGTGGTAGGAGGGAGGGACGTAGTAAGCAGGGAATATTCTCGAGTTTGAGGCGCAAGACGAGTGCGACCATGAGTGATGGTGTGGAGTCTATTGATATGTAAGTCGTTTGCAGATATCTCTTTGGATAAGAATGTATGTATTTGTAATGTGGGTATCCAAACTTGTGTAGCGAAAAGGACAAGGAACATGGGGCTGAGTAGAAGAAAAAGAAGATAGAATATGACAATTTTTATTACTTATTATTTGTAAGAGAATGATACTATTAGTCTATTGTATGTGATTGAGTCTTGCTAGAGAATCGTTTCCGCGAACGGATGAAGTTTTCATAGCATGAAGAAGGACCCTCTTGATGTTGAGTGGGATGCAGGAACTGAGGATTGAGATGACAGGGGAATTAAGGTCATGATAGATCGAGACACAAATAATAATGCATAGGTACCTACACAAAATGAATCGCATCCACCAACCTCAGATTGCATGTCCCGACAAAAGACCCAGGTCGACTTTCATTTGCCAATCATCAAACACCGAGATGACTGATCTCCCCAATCATAAGTGAGACCATAAATGTAAGTGTTACCATTTCTATTTTGTCCATATTACATTTGATTACATCATGGTCATCATAGTTTCATAGACACCTAATGCATGCCGATTGTTCAACAAAATCTTACTCATCGCGATACTGTATGCATACATAAGAATACTCAGGATTGACATCACATTGTGCTCTGCACTCACCGCCATATATAGACTGATACATGAAGTTAGGCCTTCATGATACCCTAATCAAGTTCACTTCGCAACCTTTTTTGTGTGGTGCATATCGGATATTACTCCTCGATCTCAACGACATCCCAATATCAGCAAGCTCAACATAGGAACTCTTACTTTGGCGCGCCATTCTTAGTAAGATCAACCATGCTGGCACCTCAGCAGTATGTTGGCATTGAATCAAGCGAGACTCGATGTAAAGGGCGGGCATGCCTTGAATGAATTGATAGATCCCAGAGAGCTTCTCTGTTCAATTTTTGTGCGGTTTCCCTCAATGTGAGTAGAAGCCCAATCAAACCAGCCAACAACAATTGGCAGAGTCTTGAATTCCCATTCGAACAGAGGCTGCATATCGAGATGAGGATGATTATATAATCTTGAAGGTGGCAACTCGCTTCTTATCAGAACTGCGGTTCAAGCCCAGCAGATGAGGAATATCTCTGTTAGGATGATCCGCGGGCAGTAGATAATCTCTCATGTTATGAGCTCCCGTGCCGCCACAGGTCAAGAGAGTGAAGTGTGTAATTCGAGAGGAAAGTCCTGTTGATACTTGTGGTATCACAGAGGAGCTGCGAGAAAGCCATCATACCTGTCTCAGAAATATTGGTATTTCTCATGAGCTCCAAAGTCTTCAATGTTCGGTTGTTGGCGAGAGCGCATGCAAAATTCGAGCATCATCGTCACTGATGTCGGTACCTGTGAGGCCAAGAAATTCGAAATTGGAGTTTGGACTTTCCAACAGCGTGTAGAATTTTCAACAGATTTGTTGAATCATATGTCTCCTTGAATTCCCAGTATTGATATTGGCCAGCTCAAGACAACCAAGGAAGCGCGCATAAGGCTCGAAAAGTTGATGACAGTGTCTCGTCATCCATTGTCCTCGAGTTTGATGTATTTCAGAGTGTTGAACGATGAGAGAAGACTGACATATTGGCGCCCTACAATGTGATTGTTTTGCCAGAATGAAGTCATCGTTTCAACGCGGAAAGGACCATCCCCTGTCAGATTAAGAAACAGGCTACAACACTGATGATACGGAGAAAGGAATGCCAAAGATGCAGCAACCTGAGT
>JALLAU010000464.1:0-19467 GCA_036939495.1 Thalassiosira hispida | reverse complement strand
AGTCTTACATAGGGGTATCGCTATGTAGAGGTACCCTAAAAGTGTGTTCTTCCTGCTGTGCACTTATCAATGCCCTTTGGCCCAAGCCAATGCAAAACATTTCAATGTGATTATTGTTATTGGTAGGTAGACAGGTTTCAATTGATGAAGCATTTAGCATTATTATGTTGTTGGTTTGATGCTCCCAATAGAATGTTGCAATCATTAGGTACAAACAATATCCATTGTTTCCAATAACCGATGAACATGATATATGATATTGAATCAGATGGTTACTAGGATGCCTACAATCAAGTTGAGCCTTTGATTCATGGCCAACTGATTTAAAATGCTACCCATTTAACTAAACTATTGTGTATTATTCCCTTTGTAGAAGCGCGATTACATGGTAGGAAGTGCTAACTCAAGGTAATAAGAGACTGTACAATTTAGGCACCCAAGTTGAAGCTCTGGCTCTTTATTTGTATTTTATGTGTCCAATTGAAGTATCGCCCGTGAATGGTATTCTTTTTCACCATACTAAAATGCACATGATCATTGAAATAATGAAAGTATGATTTGTAGGACGGACGCAATGATTGAGGTCTCTAGCAAAAATGCTTCTCGAATTAGTCCCTGCTTCTCAAGATATTGAAAGATAGATATCCTGAATAGACAAGATGATAGATGGCACTACTCATGGTATCCGCTGTTATCTACCCCTACGACCAAACAAAAACACCCATGATATGATGGGAAAGGGCTCAAGCGAAGAGGCTCCTTAAAGCAAGACAGAATTGCATTGAAATAGATGTCCCTGAATAGACATGATGATATTGATTATTGATTGAGAGGTGGCACTACTCATGGTATCCATTGTTATCTACCAAACAAAATGCTCATGCTACGGAAAGGGCTCAAGCGATGAGGCTCCTCAATGCATGACAGAATTCGGCATTCCTTCCCATCGTCATTCCCAAACATTATTTGTGGTCTTATCAAGTATCAAGGGTATCGTATTCCATAACAAATTGAGTGTGGGTTGTGGGTTGTGTTGTCGAAATTTTGGCGTATCCATACGATGATCTGATCTAAACATACTAATTCCTCCGTTCAAACACTCCCCCCAACGCGGTAACATATTTCTTGGCCTTTTTCTAAAATTTTGACATTAGAGGTAAGGAAATTTACCACTGAGTGAAGTACAGAAGCAGCTCTCCTACTGTAAACCTATGAATCCATCTATTTTCCCAAATTGATAATATTCTAAATTTTATAATGAAAACTCGCCTAGCGCTTCAATCACTTCAAATAAGCCAACCGCCAAGAAGAACCTCACGAGGCGTGCACGAGGCCCTCCCTCCTGATCCTGACCGATACAAATTGTTGCAATTGAATAATTGAAATTGAATTTGATATTTGATCTTTGCCTTGGCGTCACTTCTCTCTTGACTAATAAAAGACACTTTGACCATGGGATCCGCATTCACACCAGTCCAACCTGGAAGACCATCGCCAATGCCGTACATCGGCCTCAAACCAGGCGGCGGCGCATCGCGTCCCAAACGCACACGTCAAGTGAGCTCCCTCGCACACATGCAAATGGTCCAAGAGGAGACTGACGAGGAACGAACAGCTGAGACTTATCCCGATCGTATCAGTACATCAGCCTCCGAGGCCTCAAGTAAGGGTAGCAACAACAGTCAGCCTCCATTGCTGGATTTTATGGGGGCCACGTGCATGGCATCGGTTTGGTTTACGGGCTGCTTCCCATGCACTGTTGTGGACATTAACGACAGTGATGACTTCGTCGTCGACAAGCTGTCGAGGGAAAGTGCCATGAACGTCATGTATGCGAAGAATAACCTTAGCAGTAGCTACAGCATCACGCCCGAGAACAGCCCACAGTCCAGGGTAGTAATCGTTTCACAGGAGCGGAAGGGCAGGATACGAATCTAATGTACGTCCGGCTTCCCGCACAGGAACAGGAGAATCATGATGTTGTGATGCCACTCCAATCCACGCCGTCTGTCATTATGGTGGAGGAGGATGTCGTGATGGATGAAATATCGTTAAACGATGATTCTGGCATCATGCCCGAACGCATGGATTCGGGTATCGTGGACAATCGACCACCCTCTGTCGATGAAAGGCCGATTTATTCGCCACTGAAGAAGAAGAAGTTTGGTATGAAGAAACTCTTCAGCCGGAAGAAATAATGTAGGGGGTATAATGACGCTCAGATGAGGCTGCGAAGAGTGTTGGTTCGTAGATTATGTCGAGACACGTGATTGGGATGAGAGTGTGGATAACTTTATCGGCCGTTTTGCCGAGATTGCAGTATGTTGTACGACAATGAAGGAAATCATCTAGAATTCAAGAATTATCAAGTGAAGCTATGGATAGAATGAGATCTCTCCAAAGGCCACATAATTCCATGGCATCACAACCAAATGCACCAATGATCGTGTTAGTGACGCAAGCCTTGTTTTCGACGAGTTTACAAGCATTCTGAGGCAGATACCAGAGGATGGTTTTGCCATTGCACACAAAATGAAACACGAACATTCCATCTTCCAGAACATGGAACAACACCCCAAAGTGTGACACACGGTCAACATCACTGTTGAAAAAACACAGGCCATACGGGCTCAAACTCTCTGAGTTGCATGGAATCATCCCAGAGCGGAGGAGGTATGGTGCACACAGTGCTAATGTTGATGTTCAGATGACTGGGACTCTTCCAGTATTACAAACAACGAGCTACGAGAAGTGAAAAAAAACGGCGTTTCCCATGAGGTTTCATTTTTTCTGAGAAGCATTGTTCGTTCTTGTAAAGTAGCAATGTTTTGTTCAATGCGCCCTCTGTCTGGAATCTCATCTCCATGGAGGATCTTGGAAGTTTCACGTTTCATATGGTGCACACAGTGCTAATGTTGACGCTCCTCAGATCACCCCTGGGATACCCCCTACTACGAAGAACGAGCGACGCACGAAGCGCACAAATGGGGGTCTTCTCATGAGGTTTCAGTTTTTCTGAGAAATATATCATTGTAAATGGGAATGTTTAGTCTGGTCGTTGTTTTTGGTTTGTACGAGCCGCACATTATCTCGAGCAATATATTTTCTATCTGGGCGAAGTCTGATCAGGAGCTATTTGCCGGGGCTCTTTCTTATCATAATCTCAAATATATAGCCTCCCCCGCCGGCCTGATGCTATACCTATTTTGGAAATGAGGGGCACTGTGATAAAGAAGAGTATAATACGCATCTAAACTAATGCTCACTAAACAAATAAATCTATATAGGAGCCACCACATCCAATACACTACAAATAATCGCCACCAAATCCAAGGCTTACCAATTCATTATGATAATGATGTACCGTACAGCACACTAATAATGCTCAGCTCCCATTCACTTATGCCTCCTCTGATACAACCGCTTGCTCAGGCACGTCCTGTTCAGGCACGTCTTTTTCAAGCTTATCAATGTCCACTTCAACCTTTGCTGCCTCTCCTCCAGATCCCTCCAAACCTCCGGCAATCTCTCCCTTTTCCGCCCTGTGCGCCAAGAAGCTCGAAACTGCCGCACTAAACCAGAAAACAGTTGCACTGATAACGAGCTTAGCTCCAGTAGAAATACTGCATGTCTCGGTAAAGGTAACACCCCTCAACTCCTTACCCCCCAATCCAAGCAACACATTACTGTTGCAGGCATTACTGCTCAACAAGAGAAGGACAAGTCCCTGGCAGATAGATGTGAACAAATACAAAGGACTCTCCCATGCATGGGTTAAAGCAAAGCCATTATCGCGTCCGCTGGCAGCGGTACAACCAGAGACACATGTAACAACCAAGACGAGCACTCCCAAGATGAATGTAATTATACCAAAAGCCTGGGCTGCTTTCCATGTAGGATCGACGACAGTAAAATCAGGATAGGTATTGCATGATTCGAACACGTACAATCCACTATTGTTGAGCAAAAGCGACCAGTATGAATAATACCACATTCCCAGTTCCATCGTGAAGGATTCATCAGTTCCCGAGACGCTGTCGAACTTGAGAAAGTTACAACGGATGGAGCCCGCCCACATGAGGCAAAACGCTGTTACGGCGAAGATTATTGTCAGGATAGAGAAGCCCTGGGACTTGGGAGGATTATTATTTACCATGATTGCAATGTTTATTCCTAGCGGCGCTAGTGAGTACCAAGAGTTTGTTTGTGTCTCTTCTCAACAAAATTATGATCATATTCAGTCGTCTCACTATAAAGATGTGCATACAGTTTTATCGGAACACCAATCCGAAATCCGAACCCCCAACCTCACATCTCTTGCCGAAATATCTTGAATTCTACTTAGGAATCAATACTATCTAGATCTTACACAATGAATCGCCCTACCTACCGTCACGCTCCGCCAACTTTCTATCGACTTACCGCCATATATTGTATTAATTCCTCTAATAGCTTTTAAAGATCTTGGGATTGGACGGAAGATCTTGGGATTGGACGGCGGGCGGGCGGGCAGGGACATGGATGGATGGGCCACTTTCGACGCAGCTTTCGACGATCATGACTCTACACTGACCAGCAGATCAGACGAAGGCGAGAGGACCGATACATAACATCGAATACAGCCATTCCCGGCGTCCGTTTACTACAACAATGCGCTCCCAACTACTAGCCCTCCTCGCCATCAGGCCATTCTCCCTCGCCGCAGGGTTCTCCCCAGCGCGAAGGTCTGGTGTAGTCAATCATGCAGCGCGGTCCTCGTCCACCAAATTGGCAGCCTCCACCATGAAGGAGCTTGCCGAGAAAGTATTAAAGAACCCCCAATTCCCTCCCGAGTGGCCTTTTTCACCAGCCGACTTTGAACGCCAAGATGAATCGGATGACGGTATCTTTTACGATCAGGCACGTCTCGTGTACCATATTGACGACTCTGCCGTGGATGCATTGACGAAGTACTATGGAGAAAATCTTAAGGATGGAGATGACGTCCTGGACATATGCTCTTCATGGGTCTCTCATTATCCCCCAAAGTGGAAGGGAGGAAATGTTGTAGGACTTGGCATGAACGAGTATGAATTGAGCCAGAACAAACAATTGTCATCTTTTGTGGTTCGTGACTTGAACAATGAACCAGCATTTCCATTCGAAGATAATAGTTTTGACAAGGTTACTTGTGTCGTGAGTGTTGACTATCTGAACCAACCGAAAGTAATCTTTGATGAAATTGGTCGTGTGTTGAGGCCAGGGGGAGAGTGTATCATCTCAATGAGCAATAGATGTTTCCCTACAAAGGCATTTAGGATTTGGTTGCAGATGAATGAGTAAGTACTTACCTTACTTTTTGAGTCCATTTGTTCGCTTGTTGTTACATCGATCTCACTTCCAACACATCTTATTTAGTCTGGAGCACATCTTTATTGTGGGATCATTCTTTCATTACTCGGGAAAGTTTGAGCTAGCTACTTGTGAAGACATCTCTCCCAACCCCGGTAGAAGCGACCCACTTTTCATTGTGAAAGCTGCGAAGAAGGACGAGTAACTGGAAGAGGTGGCTGGATTGTGTGCGAGAGACGTAGCGCAAATAATGTGCACACACGGGGCACATCGTGTGCATGCAATGTGCACGTCAGATATTGATATGCAATGAAGGATTAGCTTAACAATCATATGCCTTGTGGTGTAAGAAACTAAAGCTGGGTCTACGTCAAATTACATCTACAACTGACTCTTCGTGGTCCAACCGATCACATAAATCACTGACATCAAAGCTTTTGTATGATGGCGAACCTGCTTACTAAGATAGCAGGTCACCACCTTTATGAATGCGAAAACATGAAAGTGACTATCAGAGCATTGTGTCAACTGGCGGCTCCTCTCTTATGAACCCTGTCCCGAGCCCTCCACCCTCAATACTTAGCCTCTTGTATTGATGAATTGCTACGCCAGCAACCAGAGTTGCGACTGCAGCGGCCACCCCTATCGCAATGGGCAAAGCTTTTGTCATCTCTTGCTGGAGCTGTGTCGGCAGTCGCTGTGCACCCTGAACATCCTCTGGGGAGCAACCAAGGAGCAGCATACAAGTATTGCACACGGGGCAGTTGTCGGGGCACGATGGTGAGTCCGACCCAGGGCAATCGACCTCGCCATACTGGTATAGGATATCGGCAGAGGTACACGCACAGCTTTCGAGTGACGTTACATCTGAATTCTCGCACGTTAATGCCAAATCCCAAACCCAGATATTTGAGTAAGTGCCACATTCAGAAATATTGAAGTACCGAAGTGGGCTAGAGATCCAGATATCTGAGGATAGTGTTGAGGTTAGATTCATCTCTTGGTGAGAGCAAACAACATATGATATGTCAGAGACTCAAGAGGAAATTGCTTGGCGTACTCACCTCCATCGTCATCTCCTCCAGTATTGTCATCATTACCTCCGGAAGTAACACCCCATTCATTAGTTGAAATATTGCTCGAAGAGTCACCGCCTTTCGAGTAGTCACCGCCATTTCCTCCGCTATTAGAAGATGTCCCACCATTATTCGAACCACCAGTCGTGCTACTGCCGCCATCGCTTCCACCTCCAGAACTGCTTCCTCCAGCAGAATTGCCAGAGCCGCTCGTGCTACTGCCACTGCTGATGTCAAATGTACCAGTATTGTCTGAGTTGTTGGTGCTTGAACTTCCACCGTCGGTGGTTCCTGTTCCCGACTCGCCGTTATTTCCATCCTCATTAGATCCGGACGCGCTGCTGCCGCCAGTTCCATTTCCGCTCCCACTTGACCCAGAGGCAGCATCGTCGCCATCTCCGTTATTAGTCGACGAAGTCCCATCTGTGGATCCATCGTCTCCAGCCACCACAATGCCATCTACCTCAATCGTGCATGGAGGCGCTTCGCTTTGAAACATCCACAATTCTTTACGCTCCTCTTTCGACAGGCCGAGACATCCTTGATACTGCTTCGAACCCTGTTCGTGATGATGCAGACGCGGAAGGAGCTGGCGGCGTCCCGTGTTCGTGGCTATCGCATTACTTGGCAAGCGTCCATTCCGCAAGCTTGTCGTGTGCGTATCATCCTCGGGTAGAACCAATCCATCGACGACAACACAGAGGGCTAATAGCAAAAGCAAGGCTGGTGACATGGGCGCCATTTCGATGAGTTGCAGAGCAGACTAATTGGGATACAACGATGCAATCGCAGCATCAACGAATAATTGATCTAATCTCAACAAGATCGGGAGCTATGAAACCACGATGCACGGGAATCCCACGCCGGCCATCCCAAACCTACGATGTAATTCAACTGAAACACGACTCATGATTCAACAATCAAACATTCATCAGCGGGCAAGGTCTTGAGGGAACCTGAAACACGCGGGACTTCTATGTTCACGGGAATAATTTTAGAGAGTTTTCAGTCATTTCTCATGGCTGGAGCAAGTTCAGACCGCCCGACGGGACCCCGAAATGAGAAAAGCATCAGGTAGCATTACCAGCATAGCATTCCTATCGATATCATAATATGTGGAGGCGGAACTCAAACTCTTTCCGAAGTAGTTAAAAAGATTGGATTCGCATTACTCGCCAAGTAGCCAACATGCGGGTTTCGTTTATGTGTTGAGTACGAGCTACAACTAGAGTGTTGAAAACCTAGTCATGTTGTCATTATTGTTGTGCCAATATTATCATTCAAGTTGAATATAGTTTACCTCGAAGACTCGTTCTACATCCAAGCATTGCGTCGGTCTATCCTGACGATTGTTGGCAGCATGCCAGCCTCAGGCCCCGAACTCCTCTAGGTCTTGTTCTTGAAGAGCGACAGTCTTCTTGCACAGAACAGAGATGAATGAATAAAATCAAGGCGTTTTCAATATCTACTCGCATTATGTACGCGAGCCCCAAAATGGCAACCTTTTCGCCATGCTCACATGATGGTATCTGCAATGCCATTAACACGACGACCCAGTTCTCTTAGACGAATGGACATAATATTATCTTCCTATTTTCAATTTGGCCTCAAAGTCAAAGAAGACACTCAAAGAATTATCATACGTACCTTCTTTGTCAGTCTGCAATGCGGGCGGGAGTACCAGACTGAGTATTTCACCTATTTTAGTCGGATTGTGTGAGTTGATCCTGGTGCCATTTCAGAGCTCCCTTCTATCTAATGTATTGTAGATATCGCGTATGTACGCGGCGCGCCGTGGGTCCCAAGAAGAAGTAGTAGTGACCAATGACCGCAGTAATGACTCCAAATTGGCTCAAAGAAAGGTAGGAGATACGTATCTTTTGAATTTTTATACAATTCCTCCCATCGTGCCTTCGGTTCTGTGACCTGTACTATCTAGTTAAAAAGTTTTTACCAACAATGATTTCCGCTTTTGCTAGTAACAAAAGAAAAAAATTAATAGACATCATTTCGAGCATGCTAAAGCGATCCAGATTGATATAGAATATGCTATCATATCTCATTTACTCGCTGAGTTATGAGCATTATGAGCATCTATTTTTATACTACCGGTCTACAAGGATTTTCGGTGGCCATTGTCCGCCGAATTACCATGACCATGGGCAAAGCAAGCAGTTATGATTCCATTCTTAGTTTATTTAGATCCTACCGAATCAAAGGTAGCATCATGTGGGTCCGGTAAACTCGAGTCGTCATCCGATGAAGCAGCAATGGCAGCAGTTGTCAGTTGTAGAAAAAGTGCCCCAATTTCCGATTAGCATTCCGGAGGTGGGCTGCAAAGGCGGCAGTGATTGGTAGGCAAAACGTATCCAATGCATACTCGTGCGGGGTAGGAGTCAGGGTGTGGGATCGCGTCCAACGAATGGCAGCAGTAGTGATGATTCCAAGTTACAACAGCATCACCGCCGATCTGGGCAGGCCGGCGGGGCGTTATCCGCTGGGTCTGGGTCAATCACTGCAAATTAAAACAGCCATAGGATAACTTAAATCACATACGATGGAATAGTATGTTTCTCTCTCCACTTAGGTACCGGCTAATCTTTGTGCAGCCCTCTTCCATCCCGCTTGGTCTGCTTACATTCTGCTTAGATGTGTCGTTTCGTGTGAAGCGAAGCTGGCTATCTTAGATGAACAATCGCTTAGACAGCTCTTGGAGCCGCTCAGAATAGCAGCGGAATAAGAGGGAATACCCGCTAATCGCCCTAGTGGCCCGCTTACACAATAAAAATTGATTTATTTAGCTACGTGATTGGATCTTTTCCATCGCTGTACCCTTTTGCTACTACCAACATCAGGCCAATAGTTGTGTTGTTTACTCATCACTTACATTCGCTGAGATATTAGCATTTTGGTTTTACTGCTAATTTTGCCATCTTAATTTGGTGGACGATGGCCCCCGAAAATCCTAGTACCCGCTAGCAAAAAATGGATGCTCAGAATGCTCATATCTTGGTAAATATAAGACATGGGATTATGATATATATACTGGTCTGATTCGTATTACACATCTTTAAGTCATGTGTGCATTGGGTTAGTCATATGGGCGATTGGGAAAGATTTCGTTTGTTTTTCATTTTGTTTGTATAAAAAGCAAAATCATGACTGGTGGCTGGTGGCTCAAACACGAATTTTCTAACCGGGGCTGGTCGAGGCCGAGGCCTTTCTTGTGGGCTGGAATGGTGTGTTGAAGCAGAAGCATGGTCACCCATTGTTACACACATCTATTGGAGACTTGGTTTTTTATGGCAATGTTATGATCACACCTTTTTCGCATCCTGCATGTGTCAACCCAGGTTATTATGCTCATGTGCAAGAAGCACCCAGCAATCCGTTGAAGTTTCGTGGGTCAAGCCAGATCTGAGGCCCCTCTTACGGGCTTGGAATGACATGACGAGGTGAAAGCAGTGGACCCCCCAATGCTACCCACCGCTGTTGGAAACTTGGTTAGTTATATCAATGGTATGCCAAACCTCCCATTACATCTTGCTTCTGGCAACCCATATGTCATTATGCTCCAGAAGCATCCAGCAATCTGTTGAAGTTTCATCATGCCATAGGTCTCAAGTCAAATCTGAGGCCCCTCTTGCGGGCTCGGAATGGTGAGTTGAGGCAGAAACAAGGCCACCCATTGCTATCCACAGCTGTTGGAGACTTGGTAGGGGTATACAAATGATATCCCAACACTCCCATGCAATCCCTGTCTCCAGCATCAACCCATGTCATTATGCTCCATAAGCACAAAGACATTCGTTGAAGTTTCATATTAGTAGATCAAGCCAAATCTGAGGCCACTCTTGTGGGCTTCTTGGAATGCTTTGTTGAGGTGGAAGCTGTTGGAGACTTGGTTAGGAATGACAATGGTATGCCAACACTCTTATAGTTATAGAATCCTACCTCTGTTTACCCATGGTATTATAATATTATAGAAGCACGCATCAACATCAATTTGTTCAAAGTTCATGGATCAAGTCATATCTGCTGAGTCAGAGGCTCATCATGTGGGCTTGGAATGGTGCGTTGAGGTGGGAGCAAGGCCAGACATTTTGAACAACAGCTGTTGGAGACTTGGTTAGGTAATGCAATGCTATTCCAACACTCTAATGGTATCATGTCTATGCCAACCCGTGTCATTATACTCCAGATCTAGAAGAAGCATGTAGTATTTAATTGTTATGAGTGTGTTACCACAACCCTTCTACGCCTTTTAGAAGTCCACAGTATCACTGAAGTACCGAAGCTTCATGTGCTTCCTCTTCGAAGCACCATTCATTGCTTACACATGAGGTTCACAGGTTTGGCAGGATGAATCATTTCCATTTGCATTCACCACCTGTCGTGGCTAC
This sequence comes from Thalassiosira hispida, assembly GCA_036939495.1. NCBI lineage: Eukaryota > Bacillariophyta > Thalassiosirophyceae > Thalassiosirales > Thalassiosiraceae > Thalassiosira > Thalassiosira hispida. Next base: position 8,657 of record JALLAU010000464.1, on the reverse strand, counting down.
TTGATAATTTGAAGTGGCGTGTAATCTTTATGCATTAGCCAAGCTTGGCCTAAGAGTTTCTTTTATACGAAACTAAATCATGTTGCACGACAACGTGGAACCTGGACGGAACACTAAAAGAACCATGGAATGTCAAGTGGTAGTAAATGGTCTGATGTTAGATTTCAAAAGAACAAAATATATTGAGACAGCGGGGCCGCCACCTACAAGTTTCAATTTTAAACATGTTGACCATTGTTTACGCTCTTTTTCATATATGCGAGTACCATGAAGTCTAGAAACACCGCTGAACGCCACGTCAAGAACCACGGTACATGACCCCTACACAGGCACCAAACACGGAAGGTATAACACTAAAATTGCCGTGTACCGTTTGGGTGGCGGCTAGCTCAGTTGGTAATTGCAACATGCAATGAGAGTGTACCCACAACCTTTCCGTAAAACACACTGTGTCCATTTGCCATGCAGAGAGGGGCCAGCTTAGCAGGCATGTTCAAAACGAATATTGTTGAGTCAATACATTCTGCCACTATTTGACATAGACATTGAGTAATGCATCAGATGTTACCACAGCAGATGTCCAACAAAACCTTGCATTTGCAAACTGGCCGATGCACCGACCAAGTGTTTTTAAATATCTCAGAAGCAATGGCTGTCCCAACTTACATTGCAACACACCATTTTCTTTGCGGAGAGGGACCCACTTGGCTGGCGCTGGTCTAATAATAAGCCAATACATTCCCCCCATTTTGACATTGAGTGGTGTGTACGAGGTTGGTAGATACCCAACGAAGCCTTGCAAACCTAGTAAATGCACCAACCAAGTGTTTTGAAACACCCCAAAAGCAATGGCCGTCCCTCCTTACATTGCAACACACCATTTTCCTTGCGGAGATGGTCCCACTTGGCTAGCTCTTTTCAAACGAATAACGTTGAGCCAATACATTCCACCACCTTTTGGACACAGATATTGAGTAATGCATCAGATGTTAGCAGATGTCCAACGAAACCTTGCATTTATAAACCTGGCCAATGCACCTGAAACACCTCAGAGGCAATGGCTGTCCCTCCTTACATTGCAACCCACCATTTTCCTTGCGGAGATGGGCCCATTTTGCTTGCTCTGGCCGAATAATTAGCTAACACATCCCCCCATTTTGACATTGAGTGGTGTGTAAGAGGTTGGCAGATACCCAACAAAGCCTTACAAACCTCTGGAAAATGCACCCACCAAGTGACTTGAAATACTTCAGAAGTAATGGCTGTCCCTCCTTACATTGCAACACACCATTTGTTATGCAGCGAGGAGCCCACTTGGCTAGCTCTTTCCAAATGACTAATGAGAAGCCAATACATTCCACCACCATCTGGACACATATATAGAGTAATGCATCAGACTTTAGCAGATATCCAATGAAGCCGTGCATTTGCAAACCTGGCCAATGCACTGACCAAGTGTTTTGAAACACTTCAGAAGCAATGGCTGTCCCTCCTTACATTGCAATATTGGCTGGCCCTGGCCGAATAATAAGCTAATACATTCCCCCCATTTTGACATTGAGTGGTGCATAAGAGGTCGTACCTAGATTCCCTAGGAAGCCTTGTAAACCTGGCCAATGCCAATGCACCCACCAAGTGTTTTGAAACACCCCAGAAGCAATGGCTGTCTCTCCTTCCATTGCAACACACCATTTACCATACGGAGAGGGGCCCACTTGGCTGGCTCTGACCGAATATTATAATGAACCAATATAATTATTATTATTATTATTATTATCATTATTCTTTGGACAAATAGTGATGTACAAGAGGTTGGTAGATACCCAAGGATGGGTGATGTGGGCTCGCCCCCCACAACAAGCTAGGAATGATTACTTTATGGAATAATGTGATGATTTTTTGGTTTGGTTATGCTATCTAGCTGCAAATGTGGCTAATATAGCTTCTACGTAAGCTTGTGAGAGTGAGGAACGGCAACTAACAAAGTGGAGAAGACAAGAACCAATATGCCACGGATAGATACAAGCAGACGGTACCACATCCAAGGGTGAGAAATGTTGCAGAGATAAGGCACTAGAACCAAAGGTACCTGATGGATAGATATTAGAGGAGCAAACGAGTACACAGGGAATACCGAGTAGTAGATAGTGGATAGTGTAATGAGGAATAGAACTACATTAATTAATATGGACTACAAAAACTAGAGTAGATTAGTACCACAGCAAGGGATGCCTTTTGATCACGGGTTGGCTAGGTAGCTATGTAGAACGTTCATGTTTTTGGCTGCCCCAAACCATGACAAACAAGCACGCCGTGTGACACGACGAATTATCATCAAAACAGTCAAAGATTGATCCACAAGATCTCAGTAGCGACGCACCGAATACAAGGGCTCCAGCTACCAGCTCACGACAAACACAGATCAGTAGATAAGAGCTCATTATAATTAATCACCACCTCATATCGCAATCTTTGTTTTTGTCGCGCTAGGTTGCACGTTCCTTTTCGTTGCTTTCTTCACCTGTGCGGAAATGAAGATCCTAGGAATTCCCCTAAAATACAGGAATATCAAGGAATTCCCTCTTGATATTCCTGTGCTTTGGGGAAAGAAAGGAATGGAACGACTGGAATTACATTTCGTTCCGCAGGAGCATACAACCTAGTTATCGCGCTATGTGAGTCTTTAGCTTGAGGTAGCGTTGCTGGCTTTATCTTTAGCAAAGTGGAGCACTCATCAATGTGAGAGTTGGCTCTGACATAAGCAACACCTTGTATCGTCCATGGCCTAGCTATCCTGAGTCGTATGTACCGATTACTATGACTCCCAACTATGATGTGTGTCGGTTCCCGCCACATCTATGATGACACACATTTGATCTAGACTCTTTAGCAATCGATCCATGCCCAATCCGGTTACATGATACTTAGCATGAACCTTATCAGTTCCTACGTCTCGTAACCATCAGAGCTGACTCAATGATCCGCGTCACGCTCCCGTCATGCCAGCCTCTCCTATTTAGACTCTCTTCACACAATTAACCTAATCTCTTTACATTACCTCAATTGCACCATTCAACATCTATTATAGTCCCCTTCCCATACACTTAGGACAGGCTCAATCATGATTAAATAATATTAACAGATGAAGCATTTTAATGACCCAATTAAAATGATACACGACTAAAAAAATAGTGCATTGGTTGAGAGAAAAGGACACATCATAGTACAAAAACAATACCACCATCGCTGAAAAACTTCTCCAATAATGGAACAATGCTTGAAGTGCTTGCATCTTGATTGTGCCCCAGAAGAAACACTGGCATCAATATGTACAACGCCGTAGTTAGCACGCCACGGATACAGGCCAAAGTCTTCAAATAGTTCAAAACATTACCTCAACATCATCCCAAAAAAGCTGGTCCAGGAAAAGACTTGAATGCGTCTCGAATGAAACACTCGTGTGACCAAGGATGGTTCTTTTTCATCCATTGGTGGCTGCTGGAGTAGAATATTGTCGATATTGAAATTGTTCACGCCATAGGTAACTGTGGCCTTGTCTAAGTCTGAATGGTAAATATGTCTTCAGCTCCAGTGTGACTACTACTACTAGTTTGTCTGCCGTCGCAAACCTTATGACAGAGATTTTAACCCTTTTTGCTCTCAACTCCTTGACTTTGACTTATCTCAGAAGATAGTTGTGACGAAAGTCTTTTGTCTTCCTGAGTTTTTGTTTTTTTGTCGTCATTGTTTTAATAAAAAAGGTCACGATCATTGTGCACAGGAGTAATAAAGAAAGGGTTCAAAAACCCAACTGATTCATGCTCTCATTCATAAATTCAAATGATCCCATGCACTTGCATTGGCATTGATGGTTAGCCTCATCTTCATCTCCCTCATCTCTCTCTCTCTCCAGGTAGGTAGAAGAGATAAAAGATACAAGGTACCTTATGTAGAGCAGAACAGAGAGACGTCTTAGTTAGGAGTTAGGAGGTACCTAGGTACCTATGTACGTATGTGTCATTAACTCCTGGTGTAGGTGTAGGCACCATGAAGGATACGGGGTACCTATGAACAGTTCAGGAACGAATATGTAGATATATGACTTCTGTATCTTTTAGAAACTCAGAAGTCATTATGCATATCTACCATATTCATTTTCTCGCGCCGGAAACCTAGTTGCAATGCCCCACCCCTACGGTCTCCAGGTAGGCGCCTTCGTCCACAAGCCTGTGGGAAGGGACCCACTTGGCTCGGCCAAAAAAGGGTAAAATATACATCCAAAAGGAGCATAGTCATACAGACAGACCGTTACGCATTTAAGTCAAGAAATATCTCGCTTACGCGCGCCCGTTTTCCAATAGGTTATTATTTGGTGATGATGATGATGATGATGATCACACTGACAGGTCTCGCTCATAGAATAGAAACGGTAAACTAGAAAAACTAAGAAAAAAACCCTTCCTCTCTCTTTGCTCTAGGAAATACCGGTCATTTTCTGGTCTACCTTATTTTAGGCTCATCTTCTCGACAATATTGGCCGTCACAAGACCGCTAGAAGAAAGCTACAATGCCGATGCCCCACCAACAAGATTCAATNATTTTCTGGTCTGCCTTATTTTAGGCTCATCTTCTCGACAATATTGGCCGTCACAAGACCGCTAGAAGAAAGCTACAATGCCGATGCTCCACCAACAAGATTCAATACGCCGATGATGACACCATTCTACGCCGATCAACGCACACCAATTCACATCGCCTTCTCGGCGACCTTCTCGGGAATTGGGACCGGGCTCCTCTTTGGGGCGCATCTGTGTCAACAGAGAGGGCGCATTCGATGATTGCTTCGGCGGCCACACGATTATGACCCCAATGACAATGATCGCTTCTCGTCCCCGGCGTTCAACCGCTGTCCTCCGCGGATGAAGAGGCACTACATTCTATTGCCCTGGATTCGATTTGAGGAGGCTCCTCCGGTCTTCTGTGACTTAACCGAGAAGCTGATGAGCTCAGAGAGCTTGCTTCTCACCTGCTTCTCACACCTCTCATGTATCATGCTCATTGTGCATTAGTTTAACCTCTCATTCGAAATAACAGCCGAGAAGCCGCCAAGCTGACGCCAAAGACAGCAATAGCAAATGCCTAAGACGACGCCCCTTAACAATGCCATATCAACCAATGCTGAAGCGGCCTCCTACCAATAACCCGCTTGCGGATGAGTACTCAACTCTTCATCAAACATACTCCGCCGCCACAATCAAGCCAATGTCTCCTTCATACGGATTCCACAACAACAACACTAACATCCTTGTGCCGTCTCAACAAGCAACACAACAACGAATTCAGAAAAGCCAATAGAGCAACACAACAACAAATGAAGAAAAGCGAGAGAGAGGGTAGTACCCACTCAACCTTGGACTATCTCAGCAACATCAACACAACATGAGAATGAGCAACATCAAATGCCAGAAAAGTGTGAGAGGATATCGTCCCAATAACAACAATTGATATGGGCAGCATCGTGTCGAGTAAAGACAGTACCTTTTCGGGCCGATGAGAATCAACAGGCGGGGTAAAGACTAGCGGGGAATACTCCGTCCAGAGGACATCTTGCCGAGGAGAAGGATACATCATCCGCCGAGGAGGATGATATCTAGATTGTAATCAGCTGAGGAGGAGGACGCGGAAATCCGCCCAGGACTGAGGAGGATAATAATATAATCCAAGCTGAGGAGGAGGGTACGGCAATCGGCAGAGGGCCACTGAGGAGGGTATCGTACCGCATCTCTAAGACAGCAATGGAAACATGGTTTCTACGAGGATACTAACATTGGCAAGGGGCAGATGGGGTACTTCATCTTGTGGAGGACTGACAGAGAGTACGAATATACCAAGGAGGAGGATGTGGATACCACTGCTATTAGCACTGCTATGCTGTATCATTCTAATACTGCTGTTTTGGTACTTGTATAAAAATAGGTGAATACTTATATGCCCACACACCCGACTGTTGACTCCTCTTCATTGGCACTGTCTAACAAGTAACAAGTATGTGCCAGGGCAACGCGCCAGGCGGGCCGCGTTAGGGACAGTATGCAAATGCCGCCCTAGTTTGGGCCGCTAATACCGCTAATAATCGGCAGGCCTCGTGTTCCTGCCATCTTGAAGGTGTAGGTGAATTCGAGGTGCTAGCAATGGACAAAGCCTCCATCTATATGAGGGTAGATATACGCCTTGGCAACAGGTACCATGGCGGCGGCATCATGGTTGGGCTGGGAGACGTGAAGAGCGGGCAGCATCATCATCATGCTGATTGACTTTGCTATTGCTATTATTTCAATGTGTTTTGCATGGTTTTATCTAGCTGAGGTGTGTCAAGAATCTGAACAGGAAGGTCAAGGAAGGTTGAGAAATTCAGCGTGTTGTTGTTTACTTCTTAAGATTCTCTGGGGTTGAGAGAGCTCGAGTCTTGGTTCCCGCCAAAACTGCTGTTGTACCCCAGCACGACGGGGTGAGTCACCTGTTTTGTCCACATCGTTTTGGCGGGAACAACAATTGATTATATGCACGATCAGTCAGGGTTCGCACTATTACCGTGTCACATGTGCATACTCTATCAACTCTATGAAATCACGTGATCACTACATTCACTAAATAAACGTGTACTGTACTTATCATCATGTGAGGTGCCGCCACAAAAAACACCCAAATAAAAACTGTCGTAGGGGTCACGTTGTTGCCTCTTCACCTGCAGCTTATTATTCTCCAGCTTTTGTTTGTGTTTGTCTTTGGATTCTTTGGAGAGCTGCTGATATTCTTTGCCTTTGGTTTTTTTGTGAGACGAGGATGTATCATCTCCTTATTCGGAAGGCGCCCACGGAGGGTGATAAATTCGGCAAGGCGACAACTGGTAAAACGGAATATGTCGTCGTGTGACAGCCTGATTGTTTTGGAATAGGGGGCCGCTGTTGTGAACTGGGCATCCAAAGGCACGGCATAGATATTAATGCTTCTTTTCAACATCACGAAGGAGGAGGGCTGGACAGCGGCAATGGATACGGAAACAATGATGGTTTGCCGATGGTGGCTACAACGTTATTGAAGGAGACGGATATGATTGCAACGATGGGATACAGCGGGGCCGGGCGGATGGAGAAGAAGGGTTGATGGACCTGTAACCGGCATATAAACATGAGAAGAAGCTTGGTGGATATTTATTGGTGGCGAACAGTACAATTCTACTCAAAGTGTTGCAACGATAAATCATGATGTTGGGTGACGACACGTGAATTTGGTTGTGGTACAGCGGCTGTGCAACGTGATGGATGTGACGTCACTTGTGCGAATCCAGAGCCCTCTCAATGGTCGTTCCTGCCAGAACAATGTGAACAACACAGGCACAAAACAGGAGCCGGCAAATCATGTGACTATCTACGCATATTCAGTAGATCTACTACCCTCTACATCTCGATCTACTGGACAAGAAGATGTGTAGAAAATATAGACAACAATGGTAGCTTACATAGCTAGCTCTAGACATATGATTTGGTAAGTCTTGCATCACATGATCAGTCACATGCATGATCACTGGATCTCATACTGGATGCAGAGCGCTGCAACACTGATATGATGAACATGGCGAGTGACCATGATACATATACATAGTTTGAGAACGTGCAGTTAGGGACAAAATGACAAGAAGACGATGACAGATGGCAACTCTGACCAATATGCCTTCTTCATTTCCATTTGCCATCTAGTGTTTCCATTTTTACCATGCTTGTTTCCAGCTGCACAGTACCTACAATCAAACTGTCGCGGCCTAGTGACACAAAGCAATATTTCTGTGCTGGCGGTTCTCCGAGCTCATTCATAGGACATGAAGAATCTCCTTGTATCTTGACCTCAGAGGACATCACCCATTCACTGTAAAGTGAAATGAAATTATTTTCTTCAAAAAGATGTGGCAACTCGTTGCGAAGAAAACTCAATGCATGCCTGCCAAAGCCGTGCTCTAATAACATTTTTGTAGTGTGGTCGAAATCATCCCTCAACATGTATACTTCTACTTCCCAGATTTGATGTAGCTGTAACAAAAACTACAAATGGCGTTTTTGGTGTACATGGCCACCAGTCTTTCCTCACGACAGGTTTACTTTGATGCCATTTTCACTTTTTTCTGGCATTAGCATATAGCCAGGGCTTCTGATTTTGCTTTTGAACAAATGCATGTCACATACATGATGTGTTGGTCGATGGCTGCGCCTACAATTAGTATGAACACCATGATCGTTGCAACTGCCGCAGCACATGAAAAATCCTTCGACAGATCCTTGTTGTTCTGCTCATGCTCCATCTTTCATCTCTTTTGAGGCTATTCTTATCTCTTCGATCTTGCTTTTCAATTGCTCGTTGAACATCAGGTTCACTCTTGTGGATATTAGGTGGATTTTGTATCCATTTGAGGGTGTCCCTGTCCCTTTCTTGGAAGCTCTGATCCCTGATCCTTCAGTTGTCGACCTGAAATCCTATGAGTATCTAGAACGCCAGGGCAACGTCTTCGTCCTTTTTTCTGTTTTGGGTTTTGGGCGGAAAAAGGTTGCACTTAGGCTGTGACTTTGTTCCTGGTCAACAGACCCGGCATCCCGAAAACCGCGCTC
>JALLAU010000463.1:0-15127 GCA_036939495.1 Thalassiosira hispida | reverse complement strand
TGTCATCTCCAAAGCTTGATCAATATATTCTTGTGCATCCAAACAATCTTTTTCAATGGGTAATCGGTGTGCATACATGCCAAAGCACCGTCCAAATGGATGAACAGTGTTGCCAGATTATCACAGAGGGCAGTGATTTCTTTAGGAATCAATGTTCATTCTTTTGATTTTTTATCAATCAGAATGATAGATATTTTCCTATGCGTGTGTCATCAAGTTCTTAATACAACCACCAGTCAAGTCTCCGCCATGATATGCCGCACGCTGGATACCAGCATCGGCCAAAATTTTATCAATCTGGGAATAAAGTGAGCTATCTTCTGTCTTCCTTGCCCTTGTGTGTTCATCCCTTGTTTAAATTTTGCCCTTCTTCTGTGTCTTCATCTTGGCAATATTATTTTTAATTCCCACCAACTCATCTTGCAAACTCACAAACTCCTCGACCCAAGTTTTAATGTCCATGCTCAAACTAGTATATTCATCGTCCATGTTTGTATCTGCATCCTCCATTTCTTCCATCTCACGAGAATCAGCATTCCTCTTCTTTCTGAGAGTCTTGATGAGATCACTCCCAGTGCCCATATCAGTCTTCAAACGATAATCCCAAGTCTCAATAAGTTCTTTGATATCTCTTTCCAAGTCCCTCATCTCACAATTTAACCTGATTTCCTTGTCAGGAAGAGCATGTATTTCTTTTTTGACAATATCAATTAGATGATCCAAAATTGCATTACCAACTCCTATCCAGGGGTGAAGTACTGGCCAAATGTAACCCCACTGGTATATCAAAGTAGGGTGCTTCATGCACTCCCTTTCTATCGGTACCATCAAGATTGTTCAACTCTACAGCAGCAGCTTGATCAATCAGCTTTTGAAGATCCCATGTATCACCTTCCTCATACTCACACTCTTGTCACATTGGATGGGATAACATACACAGGTAGCACTAATAGCCATCAATGTTCTCCTTTCCCAACATCATGGATAGAAGCTTATGATCACCAACCATGAAGGCCGTAACTTGTCAAACTCCTTCTACCTGTTTATTGTCTTCAGTGATGATTGTACATTTCCAATCGCCATCCTCAATATTCTTTTCGAAATGGATTTTGCCATGCTCGACTTTGTTGATTACTGCTGCTAAATTATCCTTAACTGTCATCTAGAACATTTCTCCGGTATCCTTCTTGCACTTGACATCTCCAAGAGGGTACACAGTAACATGTTTGACCCTGTTTTTCATTACCAAAACCAACTTTGAAACGAACCTCAGTTTGACCTTCCCATGATCACCAGAATAAATCAAGTGTATATATTCTTTGTCACTCCGGGGAAGAGAGATCAATTGAGGTGGAAGCAAGGCCGAGTCTGGTAACCAGACATATTACAGGCTTATATAGATGTGGGAACACTCTGACAAGACTCTTTGACCTTCGTAGCATCTTTGGTACAATCAGTGTGTGCTAGAACCACTCACAAATTGACAAGCATTTCAGCTCTAACCAAATCTGAGAGGTCCCCTTTAGGGGGAGGTTGATAAATTGAGGTGGAGGTGGAAGCCAAGATAGTAATTGTTAAGCATACCTGTTAGAGGTTTGATTTAGGTATGAAAACACTCTGACAACACTATCAGACCCTCACAGCACCATTGGTACAATCAGTGTGTGCTATAGAAGCACTAACAAATTGGACAGCATTTCAGCTCAAGCTCAAACCAAACCTGAGGGGTGCATTCTGGGGACTCAGAGTGATCTGTTCAGGCGGAAGCAAGACCAATGTCTGTTACCCAAACTTGGTAGAGGCTTATTATATAGGTATGGGAACACTCTGACAACACTCTCAGACCCTTGCAGCACCATTGGTACAATCATTGTGTGCAAGAAACACTCACAAGTTAGACCGTAGACCGTGATTGGAGAGCTATTGAGCTCAAACCAAATCTGAGGGGTCCATTCTAGGGGGTACGGGTGATCCGTTGAGGTGAGAGTAAGGCCGATGGTTGTTACCCAAACCTTATAGAGTCTTGTTGAAGGTACAGAAACACTCTGCGATCACTCTCTGCACCTAAAAGCACCTTTGGTACAATCGGTGTGTGCTAGAACAACTCACAAATTGGACAGCATTTCAGCTCTAACCAAATCTGAGGGGTCCCCTTTAATAGGGGTAGGATGATAAATTGAGGTGGAAGCAAGTAGGTTGAACATTGTTAATCAGACCTGGTAGTGGATTATTATAGGTATGAAAACACTCTGACAACACTCACAAACCCTCACAGCACCCTTAGTACAATCAGCGTGTGCTAGAAGCACTCACAAATTGGACAGGATTTCAGCTCAAATCAAGTCTGAGGGGTCCACTCCGGGGGAGAGTGATCAATTGCGGTGGAAGAAAGGCCAATGTCTGTTACCCAGACATATAGTAGAGGCTTATTATAGGTATGGGAACACCCTTACCACCCTGTTAGACCTTTGAAGCACCTTTGGTACAATTAGTGTGTGCTATTAGAACCACTCACAAATTGGACTGCATTTCAGCTCTAACCAGATTTGAGGGGTCCCCTTATTCTGGGGAGAGAATGATCAACCAAAGCGGAGACAAGCTCAATGTTTGTTACCCATACCTTATATAGAGGCTTCTTTGAGGTATGGAAACACTCTGACAACACTCACAGACCCTCACAGCACCCTTGGTGCAATTGCTAGAATCACTCACAAATTGGACAGCATTTCAACTCAGCTCAAACCAAATTTTAGGGGTGCACTCTGGGGGTTAAGAGTGGTTTGTTCAGGCGGAAGCAAGGCCAATGTCTGTTACTCAAACTTAATAGAGGCTTCTTATATAGGTATGGGAACACTCTGACAACACTCTCAGACTCTTGCAGCAACATTGATGATACAATCAGTGTGTGCTAGCATCACTCACAAGTTGAACCATGATTGGACAGCTATTTAGCTCAAACCAAATCTGAGGGGTTTATTCTGTGGGGGGTAAGAGTGATCCGCTGAGGTGAAAGCAAGGCCGATGATTGTTATCCAAACCGGGTAGAGACTTGTTAAAGTTACAGGACCGATGATTGTGATCCAAACCAGGTAGAGACTTGTTAAAGGTACAGGAACACTCTGCCATCACTCTCTGACCCTAAAAGCACCTTTGGTACAATCAGTGTGTGCTAGAACCACTCACGAATTGACAAGCATTTCAGCTTTAACCAAATCTGAGGGGTCCCCTTTAGGGGGAGGGTGATTAATTTAGGTGAAGGTGGAAGCCAGGTTGAACATTGTTCAGCATACCTGTTAGAGATTTGGTTTAGGTATGAAAACACTCTGTGACAACACTATCAGACCCTCACAGCACCCTTGGGATAATCAGTGTGTGCTAGAAGCACTCACAAATTGGACAGAATTTCATCTCAAATCAAATCTGAGGGGTTCACTCTGGGGGGTAAGAGTGATCCGTTCAGGCGGAAGCAATGCCAATGTCTGTTACCCAGACTTGGTACAGTCTAGGCCGATGGTTGTTACCCAAACCTCATAGAGCCTTGTTAAAGGTGCAGACATATTATGCCATCACACAATGGCCCTAAAAGCACCTTTGGTACAATCAGTGTGTGCTAGAACCACTCACGAATTGCCCAGCATTTCAGCTCTAACCAAATCTGAGGGGTACCCTTATAAGGGGGAGGGTGATAAATTGAGGTGGAAGCCAGGTTGAGGTGGAAGCCAAGATAGTAATTGTTAAGCAGACCTGATAGTGGCTTATCGCAGATAAGAGAACACTCTGACAACACTCACAAACCCTCACAGCACCCTTGGTACAATCTGTGTGTGCTAGAAGCACTCACAAATTGGACAGCATTTCAGTTCAAATCAAGTCTGAGGGGTCCACTCCGGGGGAGAGTGACCAATTGAGGTGGAAGCAAGGCCAATGTCTGTTACCCAGACTTATTCGAGGCTAATTATATGTACAGGAACACTCTGACAACACTTACAAACCCTCACAACACCCTTGGTACAATCAGTGTGTGCTAGAACCACTTAAGAATTGGACAGCATTTTATCTCAAAACAAATTAGAGGGGTCAACTCCGGGGGAGACTGATGAATTGAGGTGGAAGCAAGGCCGATGTCTGTTACCCAGACATAGTAGAGGCTTATTATAGGCATGGGAACACTCTGACAACACTATCAGACCCTCACAGCACCCTTGGTATAATCAGGGTGTGCTAGAACCACTCACAAATTGGACCGCATTCCAGCTCTAACCAAATCTGAGGGGTACCCTTCCTCGGAGAGAATGATTAACCGAAGCAGAGACAAGTCCAATGTTTGTTACCCAGACCTGTTTGAGGCTTGTTTGAGGCAGGAAACACTCTGACAACACTCACAGACCCTCACAGCACCCTTGGTACAGTGCTAGAAGCACTCACACATTGGACAGCATTTCAGCTCAAACCAAATCTAAGGGGTCAACTCTGGTGGAGAGTGATCATTTGAGGTGTAAGCAAGGCTGATGTCTGTTACCCAGACTTGGTAGAGGCTTGTTATTGGTATAGGAACACTATGACGAGACTCTTAGACCTTCGCAGCACCTTTGGTACAATCAGTGTGTACTAGAACCACTCACAAATTGGACTGCATTTCAGCTCTTATTACCAACCTTGAGGGGTCCCTGTTGGGGGAGAGAATGATCAACCGAAGCAGAGACAAGTAGCGGAGACAAGGCCAATGTTTGTCACCCAAACCTGGTTGAGACTTATTATATGTATGGGAACACGCTGACATCACTCTCAGACCCTCACAACATCTTTGGTACAATCAGTGTGTGCTATAGAAGCACTCACAAATTGGACAGCATTTCAGATCAAGCCAAATCTGAGGCTCTTTGTTGGAGAATGATCTAATCCATCTGGATCAATAGATCCAATGGTACCCAATCCAGTGACCCATATTCCATGGTGGACAAATGACACCACTATCACCATGTTGTTGGATGAATTTAGTCATACAATTTTTGCATTCGATTTTCAAGACCACCATGCCTACCTTCCACAGCACATGAGTCACTAGAGTGAGACTTGAGACCGGGGAGAACACCCTGATAGTATGCCGACTAAATCGAGATGCTTTGCGCAGGGATCAAGATTTCAATGACAGTTGGGGTGTATCCCCTATTTCATGCCAACAACATTGCATCCAGAAGGAACCACCTGGCGGATAACAAAACTGCGAAATGTATTCACAAATCTTATTTCAACACCATCAATGCACGCAATTTTCTGACAACGCGCAAGTTAGCGGCTTGTGCAGCTCCAATGCATCGCGAGATGCAATACGAGAGCAAAGAAAGTTGAGCAATGGAGGTGGACTATACTGACTTTGGAGATATAAGAAAACAAAACGGAAGCGACAGAACAAAACAAAAACAACAATACAACTATTTTAGTACTCGGGATGGGGGGGGTAGAAGGGAGGGGATACAAGTATGACCCGATCTGCTTCAGAATCCCCTGGCAGAGGATGTCCCCCATTGACATCCGCAACGCCGATGAATCGGTCCAGGCTTTCGGTGAAAAAATCACAACCGTGATAGAGCACACCCCTTCCCAACAACAACTCCCCTGGCATGTTATTATTTGTATCGGGAGACGACATGCCTTTGGCAGTCATCTCATCTGGAAGCACTTTCAGTGTATTCCATGTCAAAATGTGGTTGCACGCCCACAAGAGGCCGTGCAGCCAACCCAAACAGTCAACGTACCCGATCCCTTGGTCAGCTAGTCAGTCAGTAAATCAGGCAGTCTTAAGACCCAGTCGCGGACCCGTCCACTGTGGAGACGACTTGCCTCTGGCAGTCGTCCCATCAGAAGCACCTTTGGTGCAATTCCAACACTATAATGCCTGGTGTTTCGAGAGCCTTCGGCTCACGTGGACACTTGGAATGCAATTTTTGTCACGAGGAACCCACTAAAACTTCAACAGTCCGAAGGGATCCATTTAATGCATTTAAAGTATTCTGTTATCTCTCTCTGATCTGTTGATGTGGAAACAAAACCCACCATTTTCATCCAGAGTGGTTAGAGGCTTGTTATAGGTATGGGGACACTCTGGCAACACTCTCAGACCATCAAGCACCACCTTTAGTACAACCAGCGAGTGCTAGAACCACTCATCAGTTGATCAGCATTTGAGCTTAGTCCACATCTGAGGGGTCCCCTCTGGGGGGGAGTAATTTGGATTGATAGGTTGGATATACATTGGTCTGGGGTACTAGAAATAGACGGCATCATGGACTCTTGAGGCTGTGAATAATATCATAAAAAGAGAAAAATAATATCAGAGGTTGGGAGATATGTGATACTCATGACGCATTCCAAAATATAATCATCGTTTGAGAGTCTTTGCATTGCCGAGAGATACTGAGGAATGTTTTCGGAGTGTATTCAGTGGGTTTTGTTGCCCAAATTGATAGCATGCATGATGGTCTTCATCTGAATTCAAAGTTCAAAGTTGTCATAGTTATGTCACTGAAATTGACCTCTTGGACCACTTTTCTAATTGTACAAACGTAGAATAAACTAAATTACCATATATATCATTACATATCGTTATGGGAGAGTATTTACAACTATTCAATTGTGAGATATTTAAAATATTCCCAGGTTTTCCTAACCATAGAATCTCGGGAATTCCTTTAACTTAAGATCATAATCTACAAAGACATCGATTCTTCTCTATTCTCCTACTCTGCCCTGACCCAGCATTGTAACACATGCATGGCATCACAGCCCTTCCATCGACCACATTAAGGATGGGTTTCTTCAACGACTAGAAGCTGTCCAAGGAAGTGGAGGAATCTTCTTTTCTGGTGAAATTATTGCAGGAGCAGGCATTCCCTCTCTGGCTGATTATGCCAAACACTCGATCCCCAAGCACTTCTCACACAGGACTCTTACTTCTCAGGGCAGCGGTACCTGCGAGGGCAAATCAATGAAGATGTGCACGCATGCCAGCGATGTTTGTGCGCAGAATAGTGAAACCTGTCTTGGAAAGACCTCCGATGTTTCCCTCAAGATCAATGTCGACAGTGACAAGGATTCTGTTTCACTCTAAAACGATTGGATCCGGACAGGTTTTGTTGGGTGACCTGACCCAAAGTCAGTACGTTTGCACCACGACAGAACAATAATCTAATGCGTACCCCGTTTACGTTTACGTAAATTTCGCGAGGTACTTAGACATTAAATCAGTTAAGGGTTTACCCTGTATGTACTATAGATCACTAATAATCAGTTAAAGGGTTTACCCTGTACTATATACGACTAATAATGTATAATTTGTGGATAAAAAAAATGATGCCTTTAACTGCAGGTCAACAGGTTGACTTCTAGTCAAAGCACAACGTTGAAATTGATCAGGATTCTCAGGGAAATCACCCCAGATTTTCAATCCTTACTAACTCGACAACGAAGAAGTTTCAGAACACGTTACAGGCAGAGTATTTCACTACTTCTTCAGAAGGGCTCGATGTATGGCACTTGGTATGTAAAGCCCCAGAAATGAAAAACACACTTTAACCCCACCAAACATAATCCAAGATATTGTTGGAAGACCCTAAAGTGGAAGATTTCAGTGATACAATGGAAGCCATCTATCATGGAGATTTCTCGATCAAGCCAATCGAAAGAGTTGACGCAGGTAGAGCAGCAAAAAAAAGTGATACCCATGTTCACATTGCGTTACGTGTTACCGGTGTCATGTCCGAACTGAAGTCGAAGCAATACATAGAGCGAGACTTGCACCACCACCAAAGCAGCGAGGTTAGGCGTTGCTAATCTAGGAGAGAGGCTTCGTGGTATTGGTATCTAGAGTAAATAATAAGGTTCTACGAAGGGAGCGTTGGAAGGTTGCCAGACCTTCACGAGCTAGGTTTATTGGGGGGTAAGCCTACTCACTCGAGTGCTGTGAACTCAAGTGGAAGATTTGCCACCGAGACAGGTGCAACATTCATGGCATTTTTTCAGGGTTACACAATCGGTTTGTCAATGAATTTGCATTACTACATTTGTGCATCATAATATATAGAGAACATCCTAGACAATAAACATCCAAACAAAACGTTTGAGCCATCACACTTCCTTAATCGAGATCACATTGACTCGATGTTACAGAAGTCATGGAAGGGTTCTCTTCCACAATCGTTGGCTGTGCATCAGGCACCTTTTCCTCTTGAGCTTTTTGTTCTTCCTCCTTAGCTTCAGCTTGCGTCCTCTCTTCCTCGTCAACAGTTGCATTTTCCCATATCTCCCCTAGTTCCGGATCCCATGTTGACTTTGGTGGAGGTTTTGACTTCGATGACGAGGTTGTACCGGCCGTGGCTCCATCACTCTGCGCCGAAGCCGCACCCGAGACGTCACTTTGTTGATCTGCCTGCGTTGGCGGCGTGTAGTTGTTGCTGACGTTTCCTTTTGCATTCGAACCAGTCGACCCATATCCAGAAGCAGCCGCCGTAGCCTGATTAACGGCAGTATCAAACTCGGCCATGCCCGCGTTTTCATCCACCTCCGAAATACAAAATATGGTGCACGCCAGGCAGCACAACAGGACCCCCCCAGCCGCCAAGAAGGGCGATATTATTACCAAGGCAGAATAGCTGGCACCTTCCATTTTTGCAATCAACACACACATGATTACGATGACGAAACATTGCGAGAAGCAGGTGGCTACTGCTCGATAGGCCGACTGTCCCACCTTGGCCTTGAGCTCTTCCTTCTCTTCCTCCGTTAACGGCGACGGTCCCTCTTTTTCGTCCATCTTGGAATACGGAGTCTCTTCATCATTATTCACCGTACTGGGATCCAGGCCAAACAGGGCCGGGTCCTTCTTCACTGCCTCGGCCTGGGTCCGCGCAAAGGTTCGGAATGCCGACCCAGCGATACAAGCTGCCATACCAAATATTGGAAGGAAGACGAGCCACCAGCTCCATCCCACGCCAAGATCCAAATTAAGCACAAGCAACACCGTAAAGATAACACGTGCCAATATTCGAATAATGTCCATCTTGGCGTCATCCCGGAGTCGACACGCCGACTCATAAATAGACCCACTCTTCGCCGGCACGACAATGTATCGCCGATGGATATCCTCCCTCTCTTTGGGGGTCAACTCACTAATCTTCTTCCCAATCGCCAACTCCAATTCATCATGTGTCACAATACCAATATTCGATAGCATAACCTTCCGTCGTAACGCAATGGTATCCCAAAGGTACATGGGTACAAACACTATCGACCACGGAGCATCAATGTATCCATCCAACCGTAGCGCCAACAAAACCTGAAACAATACCAAGAATACATATCGTACCATGGCCATAATTCGTTTCCACATTGGCAATGGATCCACCCACTCCTCCTCGGGGATATGATCCGGTCGTTTAATAGGTCCCATGAATATCACACGTGAATGATAAAATAGAATGAACACATCCCACACCCACAAAGGCGCCAGAATCGCTACCCACTTGGCACCCTCCCCCAAATCCCCATCGGCCATTAGACATACCAAGATTGGTAATAAGAATACGGCAATGTATAGTCCCATAAATATTGCAAATATTTTCGATCTGTCTAGTATCGAAGAAGTTGCAAAGTTGTGTGCCAATTCCTGAGGGTCCACCGATAAAGGTTCCTCTACCCATTTCATACCCCGTTCACCAATGGCATCGTACGTTTCCCTCCGTCTAGGATCACTCAAAACCTCGTAAGCATGTCGCATACGCGTGAATCGATCGCGATCCGCACCCGTGACAGACTGGCCCTTTTGAGCAAGTTTGTCAGGGTGCATCAAGAGAGATTGGCGTTTGTACGCCCGTTTGAGTTCGTCGGGTGTGGCTTTTTTGGAAGTCACGCCGAGGAGGTCGTAGAAGGATTCATCGGATTCGTCGCATCGTCCGTTGGAGGAGAGGAAGGAACGGCAGCAGCAGAGGAAGAAGGCGATGTCGAACCTCATTTTTTATTGAGTGTGACGCGAAGAAAACAAAGATGTGTGCAGTTACTTCGACGACGTCGCCAGCGTTTCAGAACAGCTTGCCAGTCTCGTCCCCCCAAGTCCCTCGCCCTATCCAATCAGGATGCGATATGCTATTACCGTGCCACCGTCAAGCAATGCAATACGAGGCTGCCTGCTTGCGCCGTCTACCTCGGTCTATTCAAGTCGGAGTCGTCCTTTGATTATTTGGATTTGGTCGGAGGCCTGCACCAACCAAACCTGTACCATAGGTACTGTTAAATACCCCCGCAAAATACCATGGCCGAGTCATCAAAATCTCAAACGGATGCGTCTCGGAGGGATTTTTCGCCAAAAATCAGAACGGGTCGGTTGAAATGACTAATTTCGCCTGTAAGATTCAACAGGGCTAGTATGGAGAAAGGGGGCATCCAACGGGCCCTAAATCTGTCTGAGTGTGATGTCGTCGTGTCTGAATGTTGTGTGTCAGATCTGTCATGATGACGTTCAAAAGATTTGCTGACGTCCCAAAAGATCTTGTGAAAGATTCCTCGATGAGTGCGTGTTTTCCTCTTCTTGCAACCTGTTTGCAACATCGACGATGAACGATGATGAACGATGAAGGAAGCAAGATGGCGGAGTGGGATGGGGTTATCTAGTTGAGCGAGCGGGGAGGAAACGCAGCAATATTTGAAAAGGCAGGCAGGAGGCAGGCAGGGAACAGTTCAGCGTAGGTACAATACATCGAATGAACATAGGTGGTCGGTCGCATAATTCATACACTAATGTAGCAGAAACATGAAGATTAACTCTTACGCTCTCAGCATCGTCCTAGGCGCATGTGCCTCATCAACAACATTGGCATTCCTCCACTATCCACCTCGCACTTCTACCCTCTCCATCCGGCACAATAATCGCAATGAACAAAAGCAAAAAAGCACAAGTCTGCTATCCTCCGAAAAAGAATCATCCTCCATCATAACCAACCTAGCCTTCTACCCATCCTCCGACGAAACCCTCTCCGAACGTCTCAAAAACGTCCAATCCGAGTGGGACTCCGTCAAACAAGAAGGCATTGGAAAATTCTTCGCCGATGAACTCGAATCTGCCGAAAAAATACTCCACGGAAATGCTGCCGATGCCGAAAGTGCAGCCAATACAGCTATTGAAAGTTCGGAATCCGATGGGTATTTATTAAAGGAGGGGTTTGAAAAAATGGGAGGTGTGGGGAAGATGCTGGCGAATGAAATGTGGGAGGTACGGCAGGAATTTGATGAGTTGAAGGCTGCCAAGATTGTGGAGGAGGCTGCGGAGGATGTGGTTAGTACTGATGTTGTGGTGGAGAAGGGTACGTTGAAATACGAATGCGGCTAATATTGGTACCGATATGTATTTCATAGCATCAATCCATACATGCGTAACAGATGCTAACCTTGTCAACTTTTTCACTCTTTCCTTCGCTATTTCCACATTGCATAGACCTGGAAAAGGTTGTAGAGAATGTTGTATCCTCTCTCAAAGAGGCGGAAGAGGCAGTCAAATCAGCAATAGCTGCAGTAGCCTCGAAAGAAGGTCTTACAGACTCCGTCAAGGCTGAATTGACTGACAAGTTGGAGGAGAAGGCAAAGAACATTGAAGAGTCCATCAAAGGTAGGACGTCTCACATGTGTGAATTAATTTATTAATTGCATCTTGGTACAACTCATCTCACATCTCACAATATCCCAATACCAATACCTCTTGAAACAACATTCCTATTCATTCATCTCTATCAAATTCATTCCTATATCCGAATAGTGGCCGACTCTGTAGCCAAAACAGCCAAACAAATAGCAGTAGAAGACACAAACATCATGACCGAACTCGAAAAGACTGGCGATCGCCTCTCCTCCGCCATTGACGCCACCGAATCCCTCACCGATCAACTCAAGGGCACTGCTGGCGGATCTGCCATTGACGCTGTCTCCACCACTGTCGACCAGGCCGCTGCCATTGTCAAACAAGACCTGAGCGCTGCAGAAAGTATTGCTGGGGCTGTGGGTCAAAAGGTGGTTATGGAAGCGGATGCTGTCATGGCCATGGATGAAAAGGCTGCGGATTCGGTCAAGTCTGTGAGGGCTGCGAAGGACACCATTTCAGAGTCTAGCAGTTCAAGTGAATCAATGACAGATGCATTGAACAAAGATTTGGATGATATCAAAGTAGATGAGGGAACTGCCGGAAAACTTGCCAAGGCTATAGAACAGGATGCGGCCAATGATAGCGAGGCATTGGATGTATTGGAAAGTTCATCCAAAGAAGTGAATTCATTGTTGGATGCCGTAGATGAAGCAGTGGATAAGGCCACAGATGTCACGGAAGGTGAAACCTCGGCAAGTAGTGTTACCGAGGCTGTGGAAAAGATTGAAAAGGAAGTGGAAGAGGTGGAGAAAAATATGGAGGAGGTGGAGGAGGCTGTGGAGGAATGTGAAGATTGTAAGGTGAAAGAGGTTACGGATGAGATGAAGGAGGAGGCGGAGAGCAAATCTGAATTAGAGGACGAAGAAAAGGAAGAGGCCGAAGAGGCTAAGAGTGAATCAGAGGAGAAGGAGGAGGCAGACGAGTCTGAGAATGAATCAGACGAAGAGGGAGAACAGGAGGAGGACAGCAGCAGTTCAGATGATGCAGAGATTGATACCAACTCAAAAGAAAGTGATCCCTCTGATGATGAGAAATTATCATCCAAAGCAGGAGATAACGAGCCCGCTGACAATGCTGTCAAAGAAGACGAGGAGCTATTAGCCCAAAGCAGCAGTGAACCATCCAGTGATGGAGAGCCAACAATGACTGATAATACTGTGGACTTGGAAAGTAGTGATGCAGCTGCCCGAGAATTGACTGAATCAACAATAACTTCAGCTAGCGCCGATCATGACGTCCTAGCAAGCGTTGCAGATTCAGAACATCACACAACTGACTCGTTATCGGATGCAGTAGACACAACTTCGAACTCAGATTATTTGGCGGATGCCTTGGCGAGTGCTGAGCCTCCAGAAGGCTTGGACACTGTTGTTGCGAGTATATCGTCAGAAGTGGGCGAGTCGATATCACTGTCATCTGATACGGTGCATGATGTGGCCACCTCGACAACAGAGGCAGTAGCAGAGGTTGTAGCGGTGGTAACATCATTCTTCTTGTAATATGGCAACGTGAGAGTGAATTGTAAATTATAAGGCAAGCGGGACTGTGGTCAATCTTTGAAATGAGATCAATAGCCTTCTGCCATCCCATACCAGAATGTATTTATCAGTATGGATAATGCTGTGAGCGAAGGAAACATGATCTTTGGTAGGCGTTGGTACAAGGTAGTTATCTACGACGCCTCTCTTGGAGTTGTATCGACCTACTTTCATCGTGCCATGTTCTTTGATGAGCTGCAATGATGAAACAGTAAGCGAAAGAATGGGCTCGATAAATAACTGAATCAGAAACAGCACACTCACTTCTTCGTCAACACTATACGAATGAAACAGCAAGTCATCACCGTCCTTGATTGGATGAGCAGACACCGGATAGTCCAATACGCCGTCAAATGTCTCGTACCCAATGTACTCCAATCGGCCATCGCGATGCATCCTGATCTCCATTGGCAAGCTGGCTTCATGTAGGCAGTAGAGCTTGTTTTTGTACATCATGATGTTGGTGTTTGGAGGAGCGACCTGTGGTTGTATTTCATATTGAAGATATAGGTATAAATCAAGTATAAATTATAACACGAGATGCGTTGAGGTACTTATCGAAAGGAGCGATGATTAGCAGTTGAATATTATGAAACCTACCATCTTCAAATCCTCAATCTTCTCCTTGACCAATTGAGGATGAAACATGATCTTCATGAGCCCTAGCATTCCCTTGTATTCTCCAACGGTCGGAAAGTACTCTTCTCCAAGTTCTTGTTCGATAGAGAAGCGAGGTGATGGTATGAACTGGTTCGTGTAGTGTGCCTCGGAATTCTTGAACACCAGCGTGTGCTGGTATAGGTATTGTTTGCAGATGATGATAATGTTTAGAATGTATGATGTAGAAGAAAGATGAGATGGACATAGGAGTGTGATCTTGACTTACTAACATGGCATCTAGAAGATATCAATACCAAAAATGAACAGAATGTAAAACAATATAGGAGTCAAGTGTGATGCGATACATTAATGATTCCAAAGCAACAAATAAGAATGAGAATTCTTACGTCCGTCAAACCAATGATAACGCTTCTTCTGCATATCACGAATAGGATTCGGACCATTCCTACAAAAGGAACCGTTCAAACTGGAAGGAATAGATCCCTCCACAACTTCTACCGGCTCTGCTTCTGCCAATAGCAAGTGCTCCTCGGAAACGGGTGCAAAGTTTCCGGAGAGGAAGGTGTGCTTGCGAAGGTGGTCGTGCGTTCCTGGGGTGACGTGATTGATTGATTGTACAAAGGAAGTGTCAAGTGAATAAAAATGAAATATGACAATGATTGTAATGCTGGGAGAGATAAGGTATCAATCACCTTGCAACTCGGTAAGGAACCGATCGAGCTGATGGAGGAACGAACGCCGCACGGGACGCTGCTGCTGTTTCTCCTGAAGCGGCGGCGTCAAGGTGTTCGGAAGCGGCAGGTCGGAATCAGAAAGATAGTTGAGAGGCGCCGTCGTCGAGATGCGATCAGCGTGGCGCTTTGGGCTCGTCGGCACCAGGAAGGAATGCGCTCCGCCGCCACACAGTACTAGGAAACTTGTTTGGAATATCATCTTGGCTCTGGCTATGGTCGAGTTCTCAAATTAATGAATTCTGTCCGGCTACTCCGTGCTTGTAGGCAGGACTATCTACCCATGTTGTCATTGGTAATTGTTCTTTTTTCATCGATGATGCGCGATGTGAAAAAGGCTTCCTTCTTCCACCCTTCTTCCTACTAATATCTGTGTGGACGGACGGAGATTAGAACAAATTAGAAGCTCTTCGATCGAGAGGCGACACCTGACATCTTCCCGATGTCACACCGGCACTTGCGGTGCAATCTCGTAAAAACCCTAAGTGGTAGTGTCTACGTTAGTTAGTTAGTTTTAGTATTTTTGTTCTAGGACGTGTCCTCGATAAGTGCCT
>JALLAU010000462.1:1674-17348 GCA_036939495.1 Thalassiosira hispida | reverse complement strand
CGAGCTATTTTGAGTTTTAAATGCGCAACGGTCTGTCTGTATGACTATGGTTCGTGTTTCGCTGTATATTTTATCCTTTTTTTTGTCGAGCCAAGTGGGTCCCATCCCACAGGCTCGTAGACGAAGGCGCCTGGAGACCGTGGGGGTGGGGCATTACGATAGATTACGATACAACAAGTTGACACAAGACTTTTCCATCCGTTGGGCGCGCCACATTTTTTGGATTTTTGGAAGGTTTCTATCTTTCTCACCTAAGTTAGCCACCGTCTCGGGAAGATGTCATTTTCTTCTTTCTGAATTACCATGATTCAAATTCTTTTCCAAGGGGTAACATTCATGTGTGTTGATATTTGAATCTGTCTTGTGAACACATGGGCCTGGTGGGGGAAGTTATGCTCATAATCTATCCGTATTTGGTGATAATTGAGTAGTTATGGATATCAATAAGTAGCAAAACAAGGACACAATTGTCTAAATTACCCCCAAATAGGACATCCATTCAAATCCCAACCCAAGATAAGATACCCTCCCCAACACCACTCGTCACCTACTCGTCAGACTCAATTCAAATACGAGAAAGGGTACATTTCTGACCTATCCGACCAACGGTCCAAATTCAAATTGAATGACTATACATTGGAATCCCTACTTGACCTTCGTAAGTAGACCTACTACCAAAGAGTATGTAAGCCATCGATTTGAATGAAGGTTGGCGAGAGATTGATTTTTTGAATGGAAGAGGAGAAGAAGCTTTTTGAACATGGCGCGGCCAGCACATGCCTTGAAGAGAACAAGAATTGAGAGATAGAAACAGAAGAAGGAGGGCGAAGAAGGGATCCCACTTTTTTGAAAAGGTCAGCGATTTTGAACTTGCCAAAGTGGCGCGAAGTTGAGGCTAAGAGACGATGGAGATTCATCACGTCTTGTGCTTGTGTGTGTGTGTGTTCATGATAAGATAATGTACTTGCAGTAGATATCATTTGATCACTGCGGCGTTGAAGGTGGGATGTGGATGGACGCCGGCCATGCAATGGTCGCGCCGTAGCCGATTGGAAGCGGCCATTGATTTGTTTGCGTGTGTATTGTTGTCGATTGTATGGCCTCGCGTTGATCGCGTAGGGAATTTTAATGCGTGGCGATCTTGTATTTTTTTATCGGCAAGGCACATGGCCGATGAAAGATAAATCGCTCGTGTCTGACATTTGCAAAGGATAGATGGCCATTCATTTGGCCATCAATGGATTGTTCTGACAGCGTCTCACACATCTTTTATTTGGTCCGTCACTGCTTATATTTCCCAGGTTGAAACGACTGGACCAATCATTGAGAGAATAATTATACGCGGCCGTAGTATCAACTCAGTCTAGTCCACTCATTTTATCATGAGCGATGGACGTACTAATGCCTCTGCTCAGAAGCCAGCAGGTAGGCGGACGCCGTCCAAATCGTCAAGCGGAACAACACCATCGTCGGCATTGCGAGGAACTTTTCATCCGCCACGAGGCGCGGCATCCATCCCACATGGCATGCCACCAGCAACATTGGGAGTCAATCCACGCATTCCAACCATGGTCGGACGAGGGCCACCGCCTCCTCCACCACAACACATGGCCGCCATGATGAGAACAGGAATTCCCATGGCTCATCATGTCCTGCATCCACATCACGGATATCATATGCCGCCGCATCATCCTCCTCTGCCGATTGTTGCTCAGACACCCATGGCCATGGTGACTCGACACGGAGGACAACAGAGAGGCATGTCGACTCCCATTATTGTCGGCGCGGCTACGACTAGAAATGCGAATAAGTTGGCTGCAGAAAAGAAGGCTGGTGCGGCGTCTGATGAGTCGGGTGAGAAGCCTCCTCCTAGCTTTTCTAGTAGACCTCCAAGGTGGACTGAGTTTGAGGTACGATCATTATATTGTCATTCGACACACACGAGTATTTCATGTTTTATATACACATTTTAGCTCATCATCTAACAAATGTCATCCTTATCAAAACACAGGACGAACATCTACGAGCCATAGTCTCAATGCTTCACCCTTCCATAGGATCCACACCCATCATCCTCCCCGAACAAATCCGAGACATACACTGGACCATCGTCTCCGACAAACTCCGTACCACTAAAATCGAAAGGCTAAAGTGCA
This sequence comes from Thalassiosira hispida, assembly GCA_036939495.1. Classification (NCBI taxonomy): domain Eukaryota; phylum Bacillariophyta; class Thalassiosirophyceae; order Thalassiosirales; family Thalassiosiraceae; genus Thalassiosira; species Thalassiosira hispida. Next base: position 15,192 of record JALLAU010000462.1, on the reverse strand, counting down.
ATCCAAACTCTTACATTCGCAAACCTGCCGAATGTATGAGGAGGTACACGAAAATGCGTGGTGCTGCCAAGGGTGGTGCCGAGAAGGCCGGGGCCAGCAAGGGACCGTGGAGCGAGGACGAGGATCGTAAGGTTATGGAGTTGGTGGGGAGGCATGGTCCTAAGAGATGGAGTCAGATTGCTAGCGAATTGCCTGGTGAGTACCGGCTGTCGGATACGAGAGCCATCTCTGCTTTAAGTTCACATGAAATGTCCTTTTCCACTTTTGCTCACATCTCTCATGACAACATTTATCAAATTCTTGACTCCTCTATCTCTCTGTGTCCAGGACGGATTGGCAAACAATGCCGAGAACGATGGCACAACCACCTAAACCCCGCCATCTCCAAGGCCCCATGGTCCGAAAAAGAAGATCGTATCATCCTCCAATCTCAAAAGGATGGCACGGGCAACCGCTGGGCCGACATTGCCAAACGCTTGCCCGGCCGCACGGACAATGCCATCAAGAATCATTGGAATTCCAGCATGAAACGCAAGGTCGAAAAGTATCTGTATACCAAGAACATTGATGGCGTGCATATGTTGAAGGATGGCAATGATCGGTATTTGATTATGGATGATATTGAAGGGTGCTTGAGAGCGGCACGGGCGGCTCCGGCGAGTCATTCGAAGCCATCTGGTAGACCGGGCAATCATCCGACACCGTTGAATATCAAGGTTGGCAAACGGATCAGTGCTCCGACTCCTTCTACTGGTAGCTCTAAAAAGAGGAAGGTGGAGCAGTTGAACTCACTCTTTTCACCTGCCGTGGCTCCGAAAGGCAAGACAACTGGCAGGAGAAAGACTCCTAGCCCGGCTCAAGGCAAGAAGGATGAGACTCCAAGAGCAACTGCCAAGGATCAACAAGAGCTAACAGAGTTTTGTCGGACCTTACGTGGTGGGTACGTCAATGGCATTTATCGATCGGCAGTGGAACGTCGAAAGATTGCCGAGGGTGCCTCCAAGAGTGTCGCCTCGAATTTGACCAAAGCATTGAATGATTTGAACTTGACAGCGGATGAACGATCGAGACTGCCAGCCTTTTACAAGGAGAATGTTCTCAAGCTACTGGATGAGTACAAGGCTCCGCCGCCAAAGGAACCCTTTCAAAGTAGTGTCAGTGGCAGTGCCCAGAAGGACCCACCCACGACGCCATTCCATCTTGGCTTCGACGACATGGCCGCCGCTGCCACTGGCATGAGCTCATCGTCCTCATTATTATCGTCTAGTGATAATAATCCATTGAACAAGGTCTTGCTCCAGCCGATGCTACGTCCATCACCCGTCACGTCCAAGACGCAACGTGCTGAGAGTTTGGAGAGTGTCGTCTTCAACCCATTCTCGCCAGCCACGAGAAGGATGACAGAGGCAGCTGCCAGAGCAGCCTCTGGTAGTGGCCATCATGCAGAAGATCATCACCATCATCATGTCCACATGGATCCTGCTTCAGCCAGAACGCCCGAACGTGCCAAGTCGTCATCCTCTGGCCTTGCCGCTCCAGGATCGGCATTCTCGAGCTTCAGCCCATTCATCTCACCGAATTACATGGAGGCAGTCATGTCTCAGGGCATGACAATGACACCTGCCATTCATGGGTCGGCACAGCATTCCTTGGCAGCGCCTCCATCGTGGGAGGCAGTCGATGCGAAGATGCTGAATGAACACTTCAACTCGTTTGGCGAGACGCCAAGTCGCAAGCTCGATGCTTTCTTGGAGGCTACCGGCACTGGACCCAAGCTGCCCACGACAGCCGAACTGAGACGACCACTGCCCAAGTTACCCGAAAGCGAAGAAGACTATGATACCAACGCAGAGCATGGTGGCGTGCCGATAATACACACTGCCTTCTCCTTCTCGGACGTACTGTCGCCACAAAAGCAAGAAGAACAAAGTGACAAGGTCTTGGCCACGGCGGTTACTGACTCGGGACCGTTGCGTATGAGATTAAAGGCCACGAATGCCGATCTGTCGACACATCACTTTGATGCCTGGCAATCGCCCTCTGTTAATTTCAGCCAGCCAATGCTGGCCACCGCGGTCAGTAAGGAGTCTGAAGCATCAGAAGGAGCGACTATAGAGTCGGTTCTTAGGCGCAAAACTGCCGAGCAAGAGGAGTAATTCAAGTAGTGTTGTTCAGTATCCCAGAGGAGCTGAATCTTTCAAGTAGTGTGCCTACCCCCAAGATTGTCCGTGTTTCTCTTAGGAAAGAACCTAGAGCAGTGAAAGATTGTGTCATGAAAACGTTGGACGTTTCATGACGAAAAATCTCCACTGCCTATCATGTGACAGTATTCATTTCATATCAAGTACACAAAGAATGAAGGGTTCTAGCAGGGGAAATGTTGTATCCATGGGCTCTAGAGACGAGTATGTCTAGCTAGAGGGTCATCTTCATAAGTAAGAATGTTGAAGAGTTGTATCGAATGTGTTTTCTGTGAAATTATGATTGCGGCATTGTATCAGCAATTTTCTTCAAAGGATAAAGTAAAGTGTTTTCCAGAGAAGTATTGAAACGTTGCACATCTACATGACGCTTGCCCTCAATATAGTGGCAACATGTCATACGTACGATAATGGAAGGATTTCAGAGAACAAGATTAAAATTAATTTGCATGTGCTTGTATCCACCCTCGCCTAAGAAGAAGTTCTTGTTGTAGAACTTGAACACCATGTCATCAAATTCTAAACATCTTTTACTATCTGAGCTTCAGAAAATCAATAGAGCAAAAAAGTTTCTATTGAGGGTATCGTAATCAATATGTATGAGAATTCTTTGAGAAATCCTTCTGATTCTGACTTGCTACGATATCTCATGGATTTGAGGATGACGGAGGATATTATATTGGAGATGAAAGATCGGGAAGATGGGAAAAGGGAAAAGCAAGTACTTGTATCTGAGCAATGCTAATGACAGAGTGGATATCTATTGAATATGATGCTTCAATGAAACGTTTTCGTTGCACATTTTGCCTTCGCCGCATTCTTTTGAGTACCTAGATCTAGATGCTCCCCGATCCCCAGCTCGCCCAATCATCAAATCATATCAATATCTAGATAATGCCAACCAACGTCAGAAACATTCGTGTAGAAAGAAATCATCTTCATGCAGAGAGTGAGACTCATGAGGTACAATTTTTGAGTGTCCCCCCTTTTATTTACCACAAAGAGTAAGGAACGTTGGACAGAAGTGCGCCAGCCCGCTCTCCCCTCACCGCTTACCCCGCCCGCCTCCGCCCGCCCCACAATTCGCAATTCGGCCAATCGCTCCACCCCTCACTCTCACTCACCTCCCCAATGACAATAACGATGGCGGCCGCCGACCAACCTGATAATATCTCCACAATGATGTCTACTATTCTCCTTGGTTTTGACAATGTTGCTCTCGGCATTGCAACGTTTCTCCCCGCCAAGGACGTTCTCACTCTACACACTGTGAACCGCGGATGGCATGGCATTCTCACCAAGCATGATGAATCCTTATTCAAACAATTATTGACAGGTGATTTTGTTGAAGGCGAGGTTCTCAGTTATGTGGCGAGGAAGGATAATCTATCATGCAAAAAGCTCTATCGAGCATTTTTGCAACGATGGAGCTTGCCCAAGCCCTTACCACCATGGGCATGGGCTGACGAGAGCACGAGGGTTTGCGTGCCATGGACACGCCCGGACGCCGCCGTGGAATCAAATGGTGATAGCAATATCAATGATTTGGTGTTCATCGCTCGAGTAGGGGACGTTGATAATCCCAAAACTTGCGCTGTACTCGAGTGGAATCCAGACTATGATCATGAAAATCGTCTTGGTGGGGATAATAATAATCAGCTCTGCATTGACAAATGCTGGAAAGAATGTACAGGTGGACTTCTGTTGGAGCAAGATTCGGAAACAAACCTTGCTTTTATAGAGGATGGGGAGAGAAGTGTTTTGGAAGAGGCACACACTCTCACTCTTCATGCTATAGATACTCGACATTATCAGGTGGCAACTCTGATGGATACTACTCCAACTTTTCAAAACGTCGTTGGCGGCGAGGAAGATGAGGCTGATTTTTATACAAGATTGCAAGCTGGGTATGATGGTGCTGGGTATGGTGATAGCTTGCCCAAGCTCTATGGAATCCCTCCAAAAGGTTCGCCCTATTATAGAGACTTCACTGATAGGGATTTCAAGGATGTTCATGGACGGTACGATGAATACGTCCATTCTATTGCTTACATGCCTGTGTTTGGGGGGCTTGAGCTTGATAGCGGAACAGACGATGAAGGAGATTATACTTTATTACTCCACGACGATTTGAAAGGGCTGAACTTCAGCTTCGACAAGGATCAATATGCAACAGTGACATGTAGTTTTTTGAGGGCTTTGATGAAAGAAAAATGTGCAAGAGGGGAAGCGCCACTGTTTTGTGATGTTAGTGATGTAGGTCAGCCAGTTTGGGTCCATACTGATAAAATATTGGACAGGGTCACATCGTTTGCTTCGTTCGAGGATCAGGCTGGCAAGCTCCGCCTTGTATGTCGTCAGTTTGGCGCGTCGGCCTTGAGGCAGCTGGAAAACAAGCTTGATAAGACCAAAGTCATTGGGTTTGATCGTGGCGAGTGTGGAACTTTTTTCAAGGCGAGTGTCCGACATGGTTGGTCGGAAAAGAGTCTAACAAATGAAGAAAGCACGGTCGATGATGCTCTTTGGCTTGCAAAATGCCGTTGCTGCGCCAATCTCTGCAAAGACAAAGAGAGCTGCCCTGATAGGGAGAAATCGACTGAATACACTGATCGCAAAGGTAAGAGCACCACTCTTGATACAGATTGGGCTAGAGGACAACTTGTGGAGAGAGGCCGGTTTCAAGTAGACGGGAAATATTGCAAATCCAAATGCTCATTCAAGCGCGAGGAAATGAGTATCTATCAGCTATGCGAGAAGGTCAAGGATATCATCCACTCCAGTGTGCAATATGTGGATGATGGCGGCGAATGGGGTGAATATTACGACTTCGGGATACCCAGCCATTTCCAACGTTTTTATGGAGTATCGAAGAGCATCAGCTCGAAGCAGTTCATCCGATCATTGTTTCTTGTGTTCACCAAGGCTGCAAAGGCTGCCGAATCTTTGGGAGAAAATGCTACCAAAAGGGCTCGTATGCAGCGTAACGAAGAGGTTACAATTGGCACGGCAGACGCAACTACAAAGCTCTGCCATGCCTACTACTCTCGCACGATGACTATATTCCGCTTTTACTCTGCCACCCATGAGCCTATGGAAATTTGTCTTGAGTACTACGGTGGATGGGCTTCTTAGTAGCGCGATGCATGTTGTTGTTCCTCCATTGATGGCAGGGATCATGCAAGTTTATGGCGATTCATACGTTAGATAGTAGGAGACCAAAGATTTGTTTTCAGTTTTGATCTCCTTTTGATAGTAGATTTATTAGTAGCAGTACTTCATTCACACGAATATGGTACACGATCCTTGTCATACAGCTAATGTCTGATGGTTGGCGTTATGGGCCTCAATCGCAGATCATTCACTCAAAGAGAATGCGGCAAAGGCAAAAGATGAGCCTATTATGCCCCTTGATTGAAATCCAGTGATTCCTTCGTTCATTCACTGATTCCGCATCATGCCACATATAAATTACCTATCTAATGAATGTCTAATATTTATGAAGTAAATACTATTAGTTCAATATTGTACCTCTAGAATTGTATTTGACATTCCACGTATCGGTTGGCACTACTTTCATTATCTGCCAGAGATGAGAGTGTTGCTTCATCAAAGTTAGTCATTTTATTCTCCACCAACAGATCACTAGATACTAGGTAAATTACCTAATACTTTGATCTCATATTAAAGTGTCATTTGAATGTTGCTGTTGCCCTGGCCAAATATCACCCCACAGTAAGCATTCTTATCTACTCTTGATCCCTCGGTTCAATCAATACTGAATAATGCAATGCAAGAAACAAAAAGGAGCAATATGTTGCATAATCAGAGATGAGCCAGTTCAAATCATAGAGTATGCAGAGCAGCAGATCTATTTCACAAGAAGTTCTTCACAAAGGACACTAACTCACTAGTATTGATTGCAACATGAGGAGGGGCAGTCAAAGCATAAATCACAGCATTTGCAATATCACTTGTATCAAGCAACTGCGTACGCGCAAATCCTTCACCCACCGGCTTGCCAATTTCGACACCAATATTTTTAGCCGCACTCTCATCCGTATTTTTCATAATCAATTCCGTACCCTTGACATCGCCAGGGCAGATAGTTGTCAATGTAACTCCCGTCCCAACCAGTTCCCGACGTGTAATTTCACAGAGAGTTTCGACAAATGTCTTGCTGGCACAGTAGACAGCCAGAGTCTTGAATTGGCGCATACCGGCATCACTGCTGATGGTCAAAATCTTTCCCTTGCCTCTAGCCACCATCTTTGGCAGCACTGCACCAATACCATTTAGTACGCCCTTGCAGTTCACATCGACTGTCTGCTCCCACTGGTCAACTAGAGCATTCTTCATTTCCGTGAAGTACATTACGCCTGCACAATTTATGATTACATCCACATCACCAAGTTTTTCTTCCGCCTCCTTGACCAAGTCACACACGGAATCTCTTTTGGTAACGTCGCATTTCGTGAAGATGAGCTTTCCGGGGCTTTCTGGATATTTGTCACTGGCAGCCGTTTGTACCTCGGCCAGTTTGTCGAGACGTCGTGCTCCCATGCATACCTGACACCGAGAATCAATATAAGGCGTGTGATGGAGTTCAGATGAAACTGCAACGTATCGCTTGTCGCCGCCTCACATGCACATAATCATGAAACACTCACCTTTGCACCTTCTTTGAGCAAATGCTCGGCGATGGAGGCCCCGATGCCAGAAGAGGCCCCCGTCAGGACTACCACAATGTCTTTCAAGCGGTGAACCATCATCAGTTTATCGAAAGTACGCGGTTGAATGTGTTTTGGATGGCGAAATATGCTGGAGGGAAATGGGAATTGCTTGGAGGGAACAGATTTATTGGATCTTTATTGCAACGTAGGAATTAATAGAAGTCAGGTGCGATCAAATCCATCACGCTTAGAGCCACACGTACCATATTCCAATGATGGTGATTGGTGATGGCAGTGGCGCCTACAATTACAATACCTATCTCTATCTGCTCTCTCCACAACATCATAATCATCATCCAGGACCGATATGTATTTGGTAGCAGCCGAGGATGTAGCGAGCCACTTCTGAGCGAAACTATACCCCACAATCATCATCATGGACCAAGACAATGACACCGAAGACATGGACAGTCTCCACACTTTCTGCAAGTCCCTACCAAAAATTGAGCTACACGCCCATTTGAACGGCTCCATTCGAGAGCACACCTTACTCGAGTTGGCCAACGAACGAAATGTAACATTACCTCCCAAATGTCTACTCCACGAAGCAGAGCACCACAATGCAGACACGGAGGCACTCTTCTTCAATACAAAACCGCGTAGCTTACTAGAATGCTTTGATATCTTTGCAGTCATACCTCAGTGCGTGAATGACCTAATGGCGTTGCGGAGGATCACGACGGAGGTTTTGGAAGATGCTGCAAATGACAATGTTGTTTATATGGAGATTAGAACTGGTCCGAAGGTATTGCTTCGAGACCATCGTTCGGTAGCAGCAGAAGCACATCATCAGCATTGTAATTATTGTACCAAGAAGGAATATGTAGAGACAATCATCAGTATCATGAATGAGTTTGAAAGGAAAGACCAACTGAGATATCAACAAGAATTAGAAATAAATAGCAATAAGGAAATCAGGAGAACGGCACGACTGCCCTTGATACCTCGTCTCATCATATCAGTGGATCGATCAGGTACTATTGATCAGGCTATGGAGAACACACAACTTGCAATTGACATGTTCCGATCATCTGTTAGTACGAACAACAAATACATTGTTGGGGTAGAGCTGGGAGGTAATCCTACACGAAACGATTTTCGTGCATTCAAACCTGCATTTGATATGGCGAGGAGAGAAGGCTTGCCCATATCAATTCATTGTGGAGAGATACCCATGGGATTGAATGGATTGGAAAAAGACGAAACGTTACTCAGTGCTTATCAGGAAGCTGTTTCAATTATTGAGTTCAGGCCCGAGCGTCTTGGACATGGTCTATTGTTATCTGAAATGTTGATGAAAAGACTTACGCATCAACCCATCCCTATCGAATGCTGCCCAACTTCGAATGTCATGACGCTGGAGCTATCATCGCATCATGGTGGGAACCTCATTGACGGTATGAAAATTCATCCGCAACTTGGCAAATGGCTAGAAAATGGCTACCCAATAAGTATCAACACGGATGATTCAGGTTTATTCAATACGAATTTGACGAGAGAAATCCTCCTTGTGGCAAAGGCATTTCATTTGGGCAAGCGTGAGTTGGTCAATATCATACTGAACAGTGTCGATCACATATTTGATCCGTCAGGGGAGACCAAGTCAAGACTGAGAAAGGATGTAGCAGATTGGATTCAAAATGCAACATCTACCGTAGCATAGCATGAGGCATGGGTAAAACAATCATTCAATTCACAATCATTTGTAAATTCAATTCTATGTTATGTACTGTCTATTCACTATTAAATAGCCTTGCTTGATCTTTCACATCAAGTATCTACATCTAGAGTTCTAAAGGGGTAGAACGCTGCGTCAAAATCAGAAGCCCTCAAACAACTTCTGCGCCTTTTTGTCCAGCACATCTTTCTTCTTGGACCGCACCTCCTTCTCTAAATTATCATGAGACCCGAAATAAGATGCATCCAGCTCATCATCAATATCCGGCAACCATGGCGGTGTTACCTTTTCAGCTAAAAACACATCCCTGTATTCAGTCAGCAGACCTAGAAACCATGGATTTGTCCTTATTTCTTCGTCACCAAGCGTGATCGATGATCCAATTCTTTCCCCGCAGTTTTTGTTGAGAAGTCCCCGGATTAACAATTTTGCTGAATCAGTTACTGTTATCCCATGTTTCTTCGAACTGGGAAATGCAAATGTCCCATTGCAAATTCTGATTGATAGGCATATTGCAAGGATAGCGATGATTTAGGTTGGAAGAACAATACATAGATGGCGCATTGAATTGGCTGATAATACTCACCGGCGAAAAAGAGTCATTCGAGTTGCACCAACATGAATGAACGGTGTTTGGCCAACAAGCATCTCGTAAAGTAACACACCCAGTGCCCAGTGATCGACACTTAGACTGTGACCTTTTCCCAGTAATAATTCTGGAGCTTCAAATGCAACACGGGAATTATGTGAGCTCTGAATAACTCCAATGAATTCTCAACGATGAATGAAAATACTTACCCATGTATTCAGGGCTACCGCATGTGGTGAATGTTTTGTCCAAGACGACCTTGGCAAATCCAAAGTCAATCAAAACAACATACCCAGCTGCATTAATCAGTATGTTTTCTGGCTTCAGATCACGATGACAAATGCTTCGTGAATGAAGGTGACTTAATGCCTCCGCAAGGCAAGCTCCATAGAAGGCGGCCGCGTCATTCGAGAGAAAGCCTTTCTTGCTCACATTGTAGATCAACCCGAACAGCTCCCCTCCCTGAACGTAGTCCATGAGCATGAATATAGATTGCCTATCCTGAAAAGTCGACACGAGATTGGAGATGAAAGGATGCTCCACAGAGGACATCACATTCCTTTCACGCATGACACCCTTAGCCATTTTTTTGTCGATGATTTCCTTCTTATCCATGACTTTCAATGCGTAAACAGATGAGGATGTTTTTGTTTCTACGATCCACACCCGGCCAAACATCCCGACCCCGATAATCCTGTGCAAAACCAGATCACTTAATTTCATATTTTTGATGAGCTTGCGTGAGACAGGGAGTGATGGTTTGCCGAGACGATTGATATTACCTACAACATTGACTATCGCATCACGGGTTAGCACCATGCACTCAGTTGGCAGAACTGCTCTGACTTGTACACTTTTTCGCTCAAAAAACTTAGAATCAAACAGAGAACGTCCTCCGAAGTGGTCATGCTTAAGATTCAAGAAGAGTAAGAGTCAAAGCATGCGCATGAAAAGTAAATTCACTCCCGCGCATGAGCTCTCACCTGATCAAACGTATTGACGACTCCTTCGCCATCTGTCACTGTCAACTGAATCTTTCCTGACTCAACGATATAAAGAGCCGATTTCATATTGCCTGTCAGGCTGACTTTCCCCATGGGGAAAGATTTTTGCTCAAGTTTGTGTACGAGGCGATTAATTTCATGTGGCAATAGCTTTGACTTGGCAATCACAGGAATAGTGAGAAGTGAGTTTCGAAGCCACAACCTTTTCATCAAAGGCTCTAGTGACCCACGACTATTAGTATTAGGTCAGAGGAATCAAATAGACATTGTCAGCAAGCGTATAATAATGGCATTGCATAAAACACTTGCTTAACTCACCGTTTATTATAATCCTTTTTGGTCACAGCCATCAGCCGGGCTTTTGGAGTCAACACAGTGACGTTGGCAATAGACGGGCGACCAGTCAAAAGATTGAGTTCGCCAAAATGCCCCCCCTCTCCCAGCTCTAAATCAGCTTTCCTGATAAAAAAGATCGAAGATGGGGAGTTGTAAGCGAGGAAGAGAAGAAGAATTGAATGGATAAAGTACATCCACTCACCTTGAGTCGCCGTTACCAATATCATGAGCTAAAAGTTTCCCACTCATGACGAAAAACATCATATTGTCATGTGCTCCTTTGGTTATCACCAGGTCATCCTGCTCAAAGGTAACTGGGTTCAACACATACTCAACGTCCTGTAAAGTCTTCTCATCCAATTCTTCCACCAAACCAATGTTACGCAACGACAATATCGCCGCCTTGCTCTCAGTGCATCTCTTTTTGACTCGATCAGAGTTGGAAGACGATAGAATCGCCCTAAAATGTTCGCCATTCACTCTATATACAATGCAATTCGTTGTGGCTAGGCATGATGCTGTACGAGGGCAATTGTATATAAGGCCGAGTTCACCGAAGACATCCCCAGGGCCCAAATCTCTCTCGTGCTTCAATCCTTGCAGCTCATTCACGGGAGTAAAAGAGGCACCTGCATCTTCGTCGCTGCCAGTTGACTCTATTTCTTCGATAATCCCAGTGAGTGTTGATAAGCGCGTGTCTCTCTGTGACTGTGAGAAGCTGTCCCGTACCAAAGATATCATCTGCCCAACAATATTTTCATCCTTTTCCTGCTTGTAGGTTGACCCGAACAAACTTTTCCGCAGATCCAACTGGTAACATGAATAAAAATATCAAGGGGTAAATAAGAAGACATATCACAAAGGTAGATTGAAAATAATATATAAATGAAACAATAAATGAAATGTCATCAGAGACATACTCACAACGTAAGATTGCTTAAATTCTCGCTTTACGTGTCCACCCTTCTGAGATACCGAACTGATCACAGATCTCTGGCTCAAGGATATGTCTTTCAGCGCGTGCCCCGTTTCACCAGCATCCATGTATTCATCTGGATCAATATACACGGCTACTTCCCCCTCTAAAATCAGATAAAGATAATCTGGGTCATCACCTTTTCTAATAAGCAAAGTATTCGATGGCACTATGACTCGTTCCATGCTGTCTTTCAACTTTTGGCGAAAATGAGCCGACATCCCATCAAAAATAAAGTTGTCATCTTCAGCTAGAGCTTTATCGAGAAATGCATCTTCCTCGGGCGATTTTTCGACCGTTATCAGCTGCTGCCCGCCACTATCAGCAATGGCTACTATATTATTGGGTTCAGCAGCAGAGCCACGTCCGAATTGGGCATTCCTCATGCTGTCCTGAGGAATGCCCCCAAATAAACCAATAGACGATTCATCACCATTGCTGTTCAGAGTGTCAACACCCAAATCTTGGCCACTGAACACATTATCGGTGTCTTCCATTACCGTTTCCGTGACCAACGGCGGGGCGAGAATCATGCCCTGCCGATCACGAAACTCGGCGTGCAATGCAACACTACGCTTCTTATGTTTGATGCGGTTGGATCGTTTGGGATCTAGGTGACTGGATGACGGAGAGCTTCTCAGTGAGGTATTAACACCAGTAGAGTGTGTCCCGCGTTCGTCAAACTGCCACGAGGCATCTTCTCCGTCCCACGTGGCTACAGCAGACTTTTTGAACCTGCCTTCACAGCAATCTTCTTTGCAAAACAACTGTCCCATCGTCACAGAATATTATGCTCAAGCTCCGCCGGCCTACGGCAATACGGCGCTCCACAAAGGAAAAAAGCCCCTGAGAAGTCTTGTGCACGTGCTGCTGGCGTTGCTGCTTTTACCACTGGTACCAAGCTGTACCAAGCTGTTGCTCTTGTGTTGCGGCAGCGCAGGCGGCAGGAGCTTTTGCGGCAGTGTGATGACTGATGACCCAGTGCCAGTGAAATCATGTCGGGTCAGGGCAAAGTCCCGGAAACGGTAAAAATTGCGTTGGTTGGGGATGTTGCTGGGTCGTGGCTGGGGCCCGGCTATCTCTAGTTGGAAAAAAATCCGGTGTAATTCACGTAGGAATTCATCATTCTGGTGTACGGACTTCACGTTCATCCAATGGGCCTCTACCCTGCTACACCTGCTATCACTGATCAAACTGAGTATGCGGCCGCCTTCCCTCCTATGTCCACTACCAACCAGCCATTGGTCAGTTCCGGTCAGGAGTCTGCCCTGTTGGTAAAGTTAACTTCCAAGCCTTTGCCTCCCTCCACGCCTTCGTCTTCCTCATCTGGCATAGATGATTTACTGGCCTTCCTCGCAGATAGTCAGGCGAAAGCTGAGGCTAGGCACGCAGATAGTCAGGTGAAGGCCGATGCTAGGCAGGCGAAGACTGATGCTTGTCGGGGGGTGAACGAGGCTTCTCTCATTGCCCTTGGCCTCCGGGTGGATTCTGCATCAAAACTCACTGCTTCTAGATTGGATAAATTGGATGTATCCTCTGCGGGCCTTAACAAGGCTGTTGCTGATGCTGATACGGCGTCTCGTGCATTGCACTCCCGTGTCGATTCCCTCTTCAATGAGATGGCCACTCATGTACGCTCTTCTGTGACTGCTGTTTTGGCCGCCAAATCCGTTGTTGCCCCTGTTCAGCCTCCTGAGGTTGGTGTCGATGCTGATGATGCGGATGGTGCTATCCTCGAATCTGTTGCTCAGGATGGAACATCTGTGGTTGATAGTATTGATGCCCCTGGGGATGTTATTGCTGATGTTGTAATTAATGCAGTAAATAATGCATCTGCCACCTCAGCTGTCACACATGGCTCTGTTCACAGCAGTCATTCTCGTTCTCATTCTCATTCTCAGCGTTCCTCCCGACAGCCTTACAGGCATCCAAATGCTGGCCGGATTCCATTTGGTGCTCGCGATCATCGTTTGGACGGTCGTGGTCGAGCTGGACGAGGACGGA